>JANBXA010000741.1:34460000-34542500 GCA_030556225.1 Cricetiscus sungorus | reverse complement strand
ATTCAAATATAAAATCACTGTTAGCAAGTATACATCATGCACTTAAATATATCCCATGAGCGAGAAGTTTCCCAGCTATCATAGAGCCTAGGCACCATCAGCATCTGCAATTTCTGGGCCCATTACCAATTTACTTAGTGAGTAGTTTCAGGATATATATTGCCTGGCCAACTCAGAAAATGCTCAGACCAGAGCACTTAATAGCCACAGTCAGGAAAGGGAATTGAGACAAAAATCCTTCATGGCATTCAAACCTATTTTCATAAGCTAATGCTGAACTTTAAACCCTAACTCTTCTAATGCACACCCATACTTTATCCTGTCATCATCCACATACTGATAGGTGCTTTCTTAAGTTACACTTCTTATTCTCCAATCCACCAAATTGGTCTTCTTGCATCTACTTCCAATTATTAGTGAACTTTCTTAAATTCCCAAGTTCTTCTCTAAATTTCCCCATTGACTCTTCAACTTCTGAATTGGCTCACTATAGACATGGTCGGGTTTTTTTTTTGGAGGGGGGCTTCTCCCTTTTTTACTTTTACTTTTTAAAAATTTCAGTTGTGTTGAAATCTAAACACATGTGATAGTTTAGTCCCAATCCTTTATTACTTTGTTACCATGTCTACATTATTTCAGTTCCTTGCCAACAATATTTTTTAGGAATCCAACAGCTGACTCTGTCTCTTTCCAAATTTATAGATTAATTTCCTTGGGTCTTTTCAAACTGCATTCTGGATTCTCCTCAAATCTCTGGAGGTTTAGTTCTTATTCTTCCTTTCTGTAAAGATCTGGTATAAGAGCAATGACCAAGTTACTGATTATTGCAGTTTAATAAGGATCAGGATAAACAAATAGGCCAAATAGATGTTTATTCAGGGAGAAATAACTCACGACACAGACACATGAACACAGCAGTTGGAACCAGGTGCTCCTCTCTCCATGTACTGCCAACAAGAGCATTCTCTGGCTCCTCCTCAGACCTAGACCATGGGTCAGTTCCGCCCCTGGCTCCACCCCCCAATGGCTGTGGTCAGTGCCACAGAAGCAGACACAGTGAATATCCCACTACAACTGTCATGACTTCAATTATAGAATTCTCTACACCACTAATATTCTGTTTTTTGGATCATGATTTTTTAAACTTACTTTCATAATGAATAAAAATAAAATGACTTTAATTAATATTGTATATTGATAAAACAAACAGACCTTCATTGGTAGTCATTAGTTACTCCTAAAGGGTGAAGTAATAATAGAAAACACAAAAATGTAGGACCAATGAGGTGAATGTAATTTTCTTTATTGTTTCTTAGTTTTTCGAGGCATGGTTTCTCTGTAACAGCCCTGACTGTCCTAGAACTTGCTGAACTCAAACTCACTGAGATCTGCCTTCATCTGCCCCCACAGGTTCTGTGAATAAAGGTGCACACCACTAAGCCTAGCTTCAATGAGGTGAATTGTGAAATGTACATGTTACAGACCATGCATTCATGAATTCAATGCACACATTTGTATACCTAAAATGTGTGCAAGAAATAATAGAATATATTTTTCTAGTTACCTTTAAGAAATAGTACATAAAAAAACCACAAAATATAGAAAATTCAAATATTTCATACATTAAAGGAGCAATCAGTTGTTAAACTGGACATTCCTTAAAGGCAGAAGAGATTCCGAGATTTTCTCCATCTGTTACCTGGCAACATGTACAGATGAAAAATGGAAGCAAGACACATCGACTTCTGTATCAGTTGGAGATTAACATTGGACTTATTTGAACAAGGTCTAAATAGTTGGCAATCTGTGATTGAGGATCAGATGATATATTTAAGCAATAGATATTAACAAAATTAGCATGCTCCTACATCCGGCATTTAAGTTGATTTCATATGAGTTATATTACAGTACATTAGATAAAGGTACGAAGTACCAAATTAGTTTAATCACTCCCATCTGTGACGACAATGTCTTCCTGAAGTTGGCAGAAGAGAGCAGCAAGTCTCTTTTTGTCTCAATGATGTCATTTTTTAACTCAGTTATTACACTTGCAATATAATGTGCTGGAAATAAATCCTGTAAGTTTATTCAAAGCATGGCAAATTAGTTGTAACTCCAGTTCTTATTTCTTTCTCATGAAGATTGTGATGCAGAGAAACACATGGGCTGCAACTCACATGGAGGCACTGTAAATTGTACACATGTGTGTTTTAATTACAGTGATGATTCACAGAAGAAAAATGTACCAATACTATTGTAGTTTGAATGGGTATAGAAATAATGTTCTTCAAGTTTTGTAATATGTCAGAGTCTAGAGCGCTGAAAACAACTGAACCTTCTACAAGAGCTGGCACTCTGTATATAGTTGCCACAAATGAGAATTATGAAATTAAACAAGAACAATTCATGTGGTCAAGTGAGTAAGTTAAAATTAGTCTAAGAGAAGTCAGGAAGGACAGTGGCACAAATAGCCCTCTAATATGTCATCTAAACTATTAGCCAAGTTGCTGGAATAAACGATAAAAAATTAACCTTGCACAAATGGAATTGTTGGCATTTTTCTTCATTATTTATATCTCACCTTGCCACATTTCACATATACCTCTATAGATATTTTAAACTCGTTATCATCATACAGCTATCGAGAGAGAGAGAGAGAGAGAGAGAGAGAGAGAGAGAGAGAAAAAGAGAGTAGAATACAAGTTTTCTGTAGATGACATGTGCATCTACAGAATGTACTCACATTTTTAAATGTGATCACATTTCACTACCGAAAACATGGTAACATATCTAGCAACAAAGGTCCCAGGGAGATAATGCCGGTTACTGGGCAGCTTTATTCACATTTATTTCAGGTCATCAATGGAAATAGTATAATGTAGATGCCAGTATTTATACAGAGGTGGCCCATGAGAGAAGGAGGTTATGAAGGAAGTCAAAAGAGGCAGTATAAATATATAGATATAGTGTGATCATTTTCCTCCATACAGTTACAATTTGACTTAAATCAAGCTGTGCTCCCTCCAACATACTCACTCTTTCTCAAAAGCAATTAAAGGCTAAAGAATTATAAAACCATCAAAACAGAACAGTAAACTTCATATAATATCTATTGTATCTTAAAGCTTTAATTCAGGAAGATTATAAAACACATTATAAAACAAAATGAAACTATTCAAGTTCCTTTTTATGAAAACATATTTAAAGATAAATGATATGATACGGTAGGAAGATTTTTGGCTTGAGACAGCATTCAAGGAGAGTTGAAAAAATATACAGCAGGGAAAGCAAGATGGGCGGGCAGAGGGCTCCTGGATGAGGCTGATTAGGCACTAAGTCTCTAAATACATACATAATTGGTTGAATAATTGTTTGAAAGCATAGAAGGCCAACTGAGGGTTCCTGGACTTTACATGCAGATATCAACTAGTATGCAAGGCTTTAAAGAGTGAATAAATCCTGGAGTAGTTTAATCACAACACTGGGAGGCCTATAGAAAAGGATTGTGAATTCAAGTGCAGACTGGGTATATTAAAAGAATCCTTTTGTTGTACATGTGTACATGCACACACATACACACACACACACACACACACAGAAAGAGAGAGAGAGAGGGAGAGAGAAAGAGAATAGGTGAGAAAGGAAAAGTGAATGAAAATATGAAAATGTTAGATTTTATATCAAGTAAAGTAATAATTATATCCTATTATCTATATCCTATTATACTATATTAATATATAATATGATATTTTAAATAAACAACCCAGTTCAGAGTTTTACAAGAGGGGATGGCATAAGAAGCATCCTTCCATACCCACTCTAAGGCATTAATTCCAACAAATAAAAATGTATGTCTAAAAATATATTTGAACTCCAATATTTATAGCATATTTATTCATAAGCACCCTGAACCAGGAACAACCCGAATGCCTATGAGGAAGTGAATTGATATACATATTATATTTTATTCATACAATAAAATACTACTCAGCAATAAAAGAAGTTATGGGTTATTGATTTGCATAGCAGAAAGGCTGAATCTCAGAAGTACACTAAATGAAAGAAGTCGGGTTAAAAAAAAAGCACTCACTATATTTTCCAATATATAAAACCCTTGAAATATAAAGTTGGATTATTATAAGAATAAAGCAGGCCAGAAATTGCCTAGATTCACACTGACATGAATGTTCCCCACAGGAAAGCATGGTTTTAAAATATAAAAATATCCTTTGTTTTGATTATGTTAGCTGGTAGATGGAAGTTAGGTTTTGTCAACATTCTTCAAATGATATACTTTAAGAACCTACATGATATAGAACATATATCTCATTAAAACAACAGTTTTTTTGTTGTTGTTGTTTTGTTTTGTTCTGCTGCTGTTTTCAATGATAATCACCATGGGAGTTTATAATATTTTGAAAATCTTAATAATAATTTGTTAACATTTACATAAAATCAGGTAAATTTTTAATATGGAGAACAATCTTCTAAACAATGTAATTCATGTATCAAGCCAAAATTTAGTCAAGAAATTGTCTTTTCAATCCTAGGGCTTTTGGAACTGTTGCTCCATCCAGGAATATATTTCCCGAATCCCTATTCACCTAGTTAGAAGTATTACTCTTTTTTCAGCTTTCTTGTCAGTCTCCTCATCTTCCAGGAAGTAGCTCAAACTTCCATTGGCGCAAATCGTCTAACAATAATTTCACACGACCTACTGATGTAATATTTTGATAAAGGAAACTCCCCTTTAGCAGTTCATAAACTCAAGAACTGCACACTTTGTTCTCCTTTCTCATGTCACCCTAAATGAACATGATTTAGCAACTAGAATCTTTCACTTATCGAAACTGCACAAATCCTCAAACAGACTTACACACCATTTTATATTTGGACAATGGCTTGCATTTATCAGCTTTCCTAACACATATTATTGTGAAAGCATCTACTAGGATTTTAAATATCTCAATAAATTCATATGTGGGTCAATCAATTGATGAATAGCGAGTTAAGAAAAGAGGAGTTGAATCGAAGTGAGCAGATGGATAATTAGCTGAGAATGATAGCAGTTGCATGCATTGATGAATTAAGAATATGATAGAACAGAGTTAGGGTATGTTTTAGTGATATTATAAATTTAAGAGTGAAACATTACCACTTTAAAATCACCAAAAAAAAAGCATTTCAAATTTATCATATTCTCAAAGACTTACTCAGCGAGGCAATTGAAAATTGTAAATATCTCAAAATAAAGCTATAACTGAACAGATGGCAGTATTCAGAGAAAGTTTCAAGACCATGTCCAACATCCAAAACTCAACTGCAAAAGGAAGCAAATAGCAGCCTTTCTCATTTCACTATCAATCAGAGAGAATGCCAAAATTAGAGGATGCCATTGTGATCTGAAAAGACGTTCTATAACTCCTACTGGCCTCAGTCTTCTAGTTCTCTAGTGGTAATAGATGTCTGGAAAAAAAATCCAGAGAAAATAATTTTTTGTATCCATGGAAACCTTTTTATGATGATGTTTGAGACAAATCCAGTTGTCTGTATTTTGATGAAGGATAAACATTGCTACCAAAAAAGCAATATTAAAAGTCCCCTAGGGAATGATAAAGAGAATGAGTGATTTCATTTCATGTGTTAAGTTTATAGGCATAAGGCTCGTAGCAGAATGTAACTATTTCTTAGAAGGAAGTGGAAAAGTACACACTCAGACACTCAATAGTTGAGAATAATTACATAAACACTTGAAGGCTGTTTTGTAGACCTGATTTGCCTCCCCAAGGGAAGTATGCTTTGCCTATATTCTAATATTATTACTTCTGTTAGTGTTCTCTTGGTCATCTCTGCCTTCTTTGCATTTATAATGTCCTATTACATTTCTTAAATATCCTGTTGTATTACCTGGTTATGTGCAAAAAGTAAAAAGACAAACTGGAGATGTTTATTTTCACTAAATTTTGCTTCTAAAAAGAGAAGATTTTGAACATATATTCATGTTAGAACATGATTAGGAAAATTTTAACTTCAAAAATATAGTGACAGTAAGTAATTGACTGTTTAAAGATGAACTACTGTGGATTCTTGCTTTTTATGTTCAGAGAAGTTTCTAAGTCAGAGAGGAAGAATCACTACTTCTGGAGAACTAAACATGTAGTCCTAAATACCAAACATTTATTCTGACAGGCTGTTTCTTTGCTTTCCTTTATTTTCCTTTCTACATGAGAGACAGTAAGTTGGGTAATTGTTAAGTGCTTAGCCCACAGTCCATGTGTATTGACAATTCAAACACTGTTCAACTGATGTTATAAACAGCCTCCTGCAGCATGCCATCTGCCCCTAACCTTCAATCTTAGCATCTCTATAGAAGGATTAGAACAGCAGAGTGAATCCTATGAGATTAGAACTTCAGGGATGTTTATCTGTGAACTCCAGCCTATTTCTACTAAATGTCTCTGATTTACTGCCTGAAGTAACTTTTAGCTGCCTACTGGGAAAATATAAAAAATAGAATATGGGATGATATCTACCAACATATTCTTAATTTGATTTTTATTCAAATAACCCTGCAAGGATCTATTCTGTACATGTAATAAAGATTTTCATTGCATCATTATTATGCAACCTTTACTGGTTGTAAGGTTTAATGAACTTTCCCTAGATTGACATGTGTGTGCTTGAATGTGTGCACATACCCGTGTGTGGTGTGTGTTCATGTGTGGTACATGTTTCTGTGCATGTGATAGTGCATGCATCTCACAGAAACATTATCATGATGCATTTTCAGTAAAAGGTACTTTGAAAGGTCATTAGAAGCAGAAATAAACATGACGTGCTAGGCCTACATTTTCCCTGCTTATTCTTCTTGTGCAATCATAGTCAAGTTATCCTCTGCTTAAAAGCAAGGTAAAGTACACTATAATGGGTGTGTGTGTGTGTGTGTGTGTGTGTGTGTGTGTGTGTGTGTGTGTGTGTGTGTGTGTGTGTGGTGGGAGTGGTTTGCATCCTGAACTAAAGGATTCTCAGCTTGGAGAAGGGTAAAATAAGGCAGTGGGAAGATTGCCTTTCCCTAGAGAACTCAACCAGAGGTGACCAAAAAGGGGCAGGAAAATAAGACTGAAAATGTAAAAAGACATTGTTTTCTTACAAATCAGTGCAGTGGCCATCTTTGCCTTTTGTAAAGGCTGATCCTGGGGAATGTATACAGGTCAGGAAATGGCTTGCAGGAGGAAGTGGCCTACTACCTTGTGGTTATCAGGTTTAAAACTCAGTTCATCAAACTTCACAACAGAAGGTCCTTTACAATCTGAGTCAAAAGAGGCCCATTAATCTTTTTTATTTCCTCTTGTAAATTATGACCTATACAATGCTCTCATGGAAACAGTCAAATAGTGTAAGTTTAATGTACTCTCTTATCCTACAGTCATTCACTGTACTTCCTTTTTGCTCCTGGCAGCCTTTCCCATGCCCTTTTCCTCCTATATAGCATGTTTTCTAACTGTACCTTCACTACATGGTGAAGCTCTAGTCTATGGAAAATCAATCTCTCACCTTAGAGGTTTGATTAACTTTTAAATCACTATTGAATCCCACTTTAGCCTCTTTATTTTGAGAAGCTACTAGTACCTGTGTACTTATTAATAGTACTAATATTACAAGTAAAACTGACATAATTTGGGGAAGCATTTTTCCATAAAAAAATGGTTCGAAATTTAAACTATTCTCTTATCCTTCACCCAATTCTCTTCCATTGAATGTTCTATGTTTATGCAACTGCTAGATATACTTCACAAATTTGAAAGTAGATATCATCCTGGTTATATGAAGGCCACACAGGAGATAAAAAGACAGCAGCAGCATCTTTCAGCTGTTGTAAATATTTTAAAAAATAAGCTAAGAATTAATAAGCTTTCTCAATTTAGAAACTATATAATTATCAATTGTATTTTGTAAATAACAATATGAAACTTAATTTAAAATTTTTAGTTTAGTATAATAACAAGTCAGATGTGTTACAGAAGAGTTAAATTATTATCATTTAAGAAAAACAAACTTTTTTCCTGATAAAAATATGATGAATTCAGTGAAATGCTTCTCTCTCTCTCATTCTCTCTCTCTGTCTCTCTCTCTCTCTCTTTATGTCTCTGTCTCTCAAAAAAATAGATCCCACATATATCCTGATTTACTACTCAAGAGGAGGATATGATGAATATACATGAGCAATGGGAAACAGAGTGTAGATCAACTAGTTTTAAAAAATTATTCAAATTACCTAAATACATCATGTTTTTCTGAACCATGGCTTTACACCTAATTTGAGTCATGATGCATGATTCATAAGTGATAGTTTACATCCTGTAATCAACATATTTGTATAGCAATCTATTATCATTACACATGATACTGAAGGGAAATGTTTTTAGTAATGGTTGGCCTTCAAAGTCAATTAGATACAGGCCAGGATTATCTGAGCAGAGATGATGGGAGATGTCATTCTGTAAATATGTTTCTCTTATTGGTTAATGAATAAAGCATTATTGGCCAATAGGAAAACAAGATAGGAGGGACTAGGAGACTAAGTGGAGAGAGGAAGTAGTAAGGAGAGATCCAAGATGGAGGACAGAGAGAGTAGAACGCCAGCCCCTCTTTCTGGTAAGATAAGACCACATGGAAACACTTAGATTAATAGAAATGGATTAACATTTAAGACAGAGCTAGTCTATAAGAAATTAGTAACTGGCCAACAGCTTTCTATCTAATACAGCATCTCTGAGTGTTATTTGGGGCTGGTGTAGCTCTGGGTCCAGACTGGTTGATAAAATCTACTCATAACACAGAGAGACCTCAACTGCAGAATCACTGGCATCAGGTTTATCAGGAAGAGCTGAGGGTATAATTGGGAAGTAATGTTCTGATTATTGACTGAGGGTTCAGACTACTGTGAGTATCACAATGTGCTTGTCCAAGTTGTCCATACTTTATAAAAGAGCTTGATAATTATCATAGGGTGAGTAAGCCAAAAAGCAGTGTTTCTTCTTGGTTTTTACTTGGTGTCTTGCCTTGCCTTTCCTCAATGATGGATTAAGATTTTTAAGCACCGTACAAATAACTCTTGTTTCTCCTAGTTGTTTCTGGTAAGAAGTGTTTGTATCACAGCATCAGAAAAGATAGGTAGAACAATTTCTTAATTAAAAAAAATATTGGTCATGAACTGGGTACTAGCATTTGAAGCTAGGGCAGTATCACACTCTACTCATGAGGTGTATCCTGACCTACTGATAATTTAATAAATAAATATGATATTAAATTGATCTGAGATAAATAATTGTTTTCATTGTGTGGATGCTTGATAATATGGAGATTTTCAGTGTTCATTCCAAACTATCCTTTTAAAGCTCTTTCTTGTTCAATATGACACTTTTGCTATTTGGAAGAAATATACCACCAATCAAAAGCCATCTTCTTTTGGGTGAACCTAAACCATCCTGTACTCCGTAAGTGCTTTACAAAGCAGTATTGTCAGGTTCTACGCTTAGTCTTTTTCTCTACACTCAACAATTTCAAAACAAGAAAATTGCATTTTTGTTGTGTGTTTACAATTTTGTTTTGCTGGAAAGAGTAGAGGCAAGCAGCAAGCATTCCCTTCCAGAAGAGAGTTGAGTGGGGAGCATCAGTTGTCTGCCAAGGGTGATGGAGTGGCATTCATCTTTACTTTGCCTTGTAAATGTATGAATGAGCATATAAAAACACTCACTACTTTTAATGTGAAGGTTCAAAAATTTTAAGATTCCTCATCTTGTTTCTTCATAATTTTAAATTTCTACTTTGTTTTCTTCTTCTGTAATTCTCTCACATTTTATAATCAGAACACAGTTTCTCCTCCCTCCTCTCCTCTCAGTCTCTCATTCATTATCCCATCACCCCCCCAGATCTACACCTCCTCCATTTTTCCCCCAAATAAAAAGGCAGGACTTCCAGGGATACCCCTAAATGGCCTAACAAGTTACAATAAGACTAGGCACAAAAACCTCATATAGGGCAGGACAAAGATAACCAGTAGGAGGAAAAGGCTTCTAAGACAAGGCAAAAATGTCTGATACCACTACTCCCACTGCTAGGAGTCTCACAAGAACACTAAGCTACACAGCCATAAGGTATAAGCAGAGGACCTAGGTCAGACCCAACTAGAGTCTGTGACTGTTGCTTCAGTCTCTGTGAGACACTATGAGCCCTGCTTAGTTGATTCGTTGCATTGTGTTCTCTTTGTGTCCTTGACTCTTGTGGCTTCTACAATCCATCTACCCCAATCCTTCCATGAAATTCTCTGAGCTCTGCTTAATGTTTGTCTGTGGGTCTCTGTATCAGCTCCTATCAGTTTATGGCTGATGATACTTTGATGACATTTGGATGAGACACCAGTCTATGAGTATAGGAGATTATCATTAGGAATCATTTCAATATATCCCCCCCAGTCATAGTTGGTTCCATCATGAGTCTATGGGTTATCTTGCCTCTGGTTCCTGACTATCTTGCAGTGTGAGGATTGGGTTCCCTCTTGTGGCATGGACCTTAAATTTGACCAGGATGGGTTGGCTTATTCCAAGAAGTTCTGAACCACAATAAACTCAGCACTTCCTGCATGCAGGAAATGTGTGTGTGTGGTGTGTGTGTGTGTGTGTGTGTGTGTGTGTGTGTGTGTGTGTGTAGGTGTTAAAGAGAGAGAGAAAAAGATGAGAGACAGAAAAGAGAAATACATTCAAATACATAGTTGAGATTAATGAATATACATACAAAGTTATGGTTATTGAGTAGCTAAAATTTGGTATGGAACAAATGCCTAATGTAGTATTTGAATCAATGAAGTCATGATATATGTGTTAAACAAAATAGAAGATTGCAAACAGCTGAGTCTCAAAATTTGCATGGGTTTTGGCTTATTTTTATAAGATCCTAATAAACGTAGACCTTTGGTATCCCCGAAATCACAAAATATATGAGAAGTGCTATGTTCCTGGGAGTGACAAAAATGGCTAGTAAAAAAGAAAATTCAGACAAGACAGCCACTACTACAGTTTGAATGCAAATAATCTTGTGCCAGTACTTTGAGAAACGTAATTTGCTAATGACAGCAACAATGTTCTTAATATCAAGGCTTTGCAAAAAGAAAGTTGATGCTAAAGACATACAAAACTACTCATTGGGAAAAAAAATCTTCTTATAGAAAAAAATTGGCTACAGTGTCAAGTTTTACTCATTATACTTGTGTACACTTCCACTAATAGTTAAATTCATGTTAAGTTCTGTATGATTTTATAATATCCAACCATAACTCCTTGTCTAGAGCCTAGAATTAGAGTTCCAGACACAGTTGCATGCCCTTTATCTTGTACAATCTTTAAAATAAATTATTGTCCACAATATATCAAGTGAAAATTGTTTTGAAACAATTATTTCTGGTGTAGTAACTTTATCCTTCATCTCATAAATTCCTTCCCTACCTTTATGTTTTCATGTGACAATGCTTCCCATACAAGACATAAAATCATAACCATGCAAATGAAAAATTTCTCTTACAAAACTAGACTTTAGCTATTATACATGATCTTGAACATTATAGGATGTGCTTTAATTTGCTATAAGGCTACTGATTTGAACTGATATTTCAGTGGTTTTCACTAACCACTGGAATTACAGAAATTCAGAGAGCTACAACCTTCTCTATGAATCCACTATGCTTTAACTTTAATACGCCATTTTTTATACATCTTTATTTCCTCAGCTTCATTTTGAGTATTATGAATTGTCAGTGAAGCTAAATGATTTTTTCAGAATGAATCAGGCATACAAATTTTGTAAAGTACATAAGCATAAATATTTATGATATAGATATGCAAATATATATAAATAACCACTGTAGTGTTTTGTGAATAGTAAAATGATTTTAAATTCAATTTTCGAGTTTCTTATCAATGATTATTGTTTATGAATGCTTTTAAACTAATAAGTGTGACCTTGTCACATAAATTGACAAAGGTAATAATAAAACATATCATTTTACTATAAAATTACCAGTATTTTCTTTGATTATGGCCAATAAATAATTATGTGAAAAAATATTCTAAAGCTTAGTTTCATCTTACTCCTCATATGCTCAACAGCTCCAAGTTTCTAAAGCTTTTATTCATTAAAGAAAAAACAATCAGCTAAGATTTTCCTTACTATTCTGTCTTTGGTTGACATTTTAAAATGAAAAAGTAGATTTTTAAACTCACTATTTTGTATGATAAGTTTCTGACTGCTGAGTCTAGAAACACCTTCTATTGTTCCCATGAAATTTTCATTATGTTCTTGATGTATTAATAATTCATAGGATAGGAAAATATGAGTGATATGAAATAATGCAGCTATTTTCATTTAAGAGGCCCAAGAGAAGAATAAGATGCCTCATTTTTGTCTTAGTATAAGCAGCTTTCAGGAAAACTAGAGAAATCAAATTTTATTTTTCCCCAGAGTTTCTGTGTGTGTGTGTGTGTGTGTGTGTGTGTGTGTGTGTGTGTGTGTGTGTGTGACAATATTACTCATATATACAAGCACAAATATGTATGTACACTTATAGTTAAATCTACTAATCAAGATTGTGTACTGCCAATGTTTGTGAATCTCTTTTAAGAAACTAATGTTATTTGCCACAAAGAAGCAGAGAATTAGGTTTGCGTAGAAATATTTCTTGTATTCATATATACCTATATCCATGTATAATTTAATGTTTTATCAATAACTATTGTGATTTTAGCATCTATTATTATTAAGCCAAATCAAAAAAGAAAGTTATAAAGTATGTTTTTACAGTTGACAAATTTGGATTTCAGATTCAAGGCTTAATTGATTTTCTATCTTTTCCTTAAATAACCACTGAAAATTTACAGGTAAACTCTTTAAAAGACATGTTAATTTGTTTAATTATAGACCTCATATATTTGAATACATATAATGCAGATAGATTTTAACAAAATGTACATATGTATTTAACTTCAGTGCAAAACCCTCAAAAGAAAATAACAGCAACTTTAATTATAACATTTGTTTTGAGGATAAAATGTTATTTCCTTAAACGTCACCTTATTAGCCTTCAGTTTTGAAAAATACTAGACTGTAAACAGTAATCATTCAATAGAAAATCCTCAGTGAATGTTCTATTTCTTTCCATGTTCTGTGTTTTATTTTTTTTTTGTCTCCTTTCAATCAGAAAAACAGAGTAAATGTAGACACACATAAACAAAAAATAGATTTTGAAACCCAATGTTTTGAATAATATTTTATGACTGATGAGTCTAGAAACATTTTTATTGTACCCATGTAATTTGCACTTTGTTCCTTGGAAATTAATAGTTCATAGACTATAAAAAGATGAGTGATGCATTTTTACATTTAACAAAAGTGTGTGTGAAGGAATGTATATGTATATTTTATGCATTTGTAAACATATATATATATATATATATATATATATATATTATCCTCACACACTCTAACAAGTACAATTTTGGGTGTATATAAAATTGTATAGATACCTGTGCATAAGTACATTTATCTGTGTAACCTGCTCACTGAGTTAGATACATTATAATTTCAGTAAGTTATCTTTTAAATTACTTTGGGCTATGCAAATAGAATTAATGAGTAATAAAATAAATATTTACATTTCAGTTCTCTCTACTGATGATAAAATAATAAATGGACTTCTGTTTAAGATGGTATACTAGTAGCAACGACTGTGTGATTTTGATGACAAGAAAATGTCAGAAGGATATAATAAAATGTACATTGAAAGTGAGAAGGAGGAGGAGCGTCAGCAATTTTGAAACATTGAGACAGAACAGCTGAAAGTGTAGGGTAAAATACATGTAATCTATCAAAGAACACACAAGCCAAACTAACCAGCTATGCTCTTCAGCTGGGTAGGCGAAAATCAGAGCCACTTCCAGCTGTTAAGCCAGGTAGCCATAAAGAAAAGAGTTTGGTATCCCTATCCTTATAGGTCTACAGCACTCCCAAGCTTTAAATATAGTTTAAGCTTTGATGAGAAATTATTCCCTTGGCGTGTGTCAACAGTGGGAAAGAATTCCACTCTAAGACGTCCTTCTCTGACTTTGGAGTCAGTGGTCAAAACCATCTTGAGGTGGAACTTTTATTTATTTATTATTTTTTAACAACTGAGCTAGCTACACTACAGGCACGAAAAGAAGAAGCAATCACAAGTCTATGAGCGAATATGTAGCCAGCTGCATCTCTTGATGAGTGAGAATCATTGGAAGCAGTTGCAGAGAGTAGAATGTAGGTGAGGATACTGAGTTGATGAGTACAGACAGCATGAACCATGGTTTAGGCAGTAATAGTCTTGAAGAAATCCCCAGCATTCCTTTCAGGAAGTGAGGAAGATCTCATCAAATAAGATAAAGTGAGATATTCACCTTGCCCGTACCCGTTGCACTGACCATGCCCATTGGGGGCGTGGACACAGGGGAGGATGTGGGAGGCTAGGTCTGAATCTGGGAGGCTAGGTATGAAGTCCAGAACGCCAGCTCTCTCTTGTTCCGGATCGGGACAGCCAGTGTGGGACTTCAGAGAAGGATATTGGGGCGGTCATCTGCATCATGCGTAAGTGATCTCTCTCAGAATAAAAGTTATATTAATTTATATTTGTGCCAGTCCCCTAAATCGTGTGCCATACACCAGTTATCTACTACCTCATAGCCTTGTGCTTGAGGTAGGGAGTTATTCACCTCTGGAGACACCTGTGTGCCTGTTCACTATTGTGGTTAGACAATTCTGAAGCATTCCTGTCAGGTGACCTATACTCATGGAGTTAATAAAGGGCAAGGATAAGTCCACCATTCATATGGGTGGTCATATACTTCCTGAGGATTCTCCAAATGGGAGAGGAGATATGCTGCCATCAGTCATATCACAAAAGGCATTGTGACCAGTAAACTGTGGTAGGCAAAGGAGGAAATCTATTTAACATAACAACAGGTCAGATAGACACCTAATTTCAGTACAATATGGGAATACATATGCCTAATATAGAAGAGCCTCTCTCTCTCTCTCTCTCTCTCTCTCTCTCTCTCTCTCTCGTCTCTCTCTCTCTCTCTCTCTCTCCTGTCTCTCTCTCTCTCTCTCTCTCTCTCTGTGTGTGTGTGTGTGTGTGTGTACGTGCGTAAGTGTGTGTGTGTGTGTGTGTGTAAGTGTGTGTGTAAGTTTGTAAGTGCGTGTGTGTAAGTGTGTGTGTGTGTGTTTGTGAAAGTGTGTGAAGTGTTTGTGTATCTGGCTATCCCAATCATCATGAAACTGCTCCTATATTTTTTCTTTCTTCCTTGCATTCTTACTGATTTTCCCACACATTTAAATTATCTTTATTGTATCAAATAACTTTAGTATTTATTTTGTCACTCTTCATGTATTTGTTTACTTTTTTGACAAATATTTATCACAATTGAATGATCTTTTTCTTTTCCTTTGTTTTTATGTGCTACTTTTTTTGCTTCTACAATTTTTATTTTGTCTGTATTTACTTGGATTTTTCTTAGACTATGCTTTCAGTACCACTTTTACTTCCTGTTCTTTGTTCTTATTTTATTAAGAAAATGCTTTAGTTTTGAGCTTTGCTTCCTCTCTTTACAGATACTTATTTTAGCAATGCTTTTTTGTATTTATTATTTTTGTAGTTTGTCTTCTGTCAAAACAATTGTCTCTAAATTAATTTGTACTTAATTTAAATTTTAAACTTGTGTATTCTCCATCTCCTTCCCTTCCTCCTTGCATCCTAACCTTTGTTTAGTAGTTCTATCTGTACACTAAATATTATTACAAATGATACCACACTACACTAGTTTATACAGTTTGTATGCTTAGCTTTTCATGTTGCATTGGTAGACTGTTATCAGTTTAAAGATGTGCATTTCCACATCTTTAATTATTTAGAAATGTTCATATTGGTGATGGTGGTGGTGTGTGTGTGTGTGTCTGTGCATGCGTGTGTATGTATGTTTGTGTGTTATGATGTTGATGGGCAAGTTGATACATGTAACAGATGGACATGTAAAAGTCAGAGGACAGCATCAAGTGTCAATCTTTGCATTCTACATTTTTGAGCTACAGACCCTTGTAACTTGCTTCTTCATAAGCCAAAGTATCTGGCTTACAAGATTCTGGGATGCTGGACATTTCCCTAGTGTGAGATTTCTCTATAAATCTATAATGCAAGGATGACCCCAACTAACATTCTAAGCAATAGTGGAGAGGCTACCTTAAATGCCCTTCTCTGATAATGAGATTGATGACTGCCTTATATGCCATCCTAGAGCAGTCATCCAGGAGCAGATGGAAGCAGAAACAGATAACCACTGCTAAATACTGAGCCAATCTGTTGGAATCCAGTGGCAAAGAGGAAGAGGTAATGAGCAAAGAGATCAAGAGCAGTCTGGAGAAACCCACAGAACAGCTGACTTTAACAAGGGGGAGCTCAGGGACCCCAGACTGTTAGCTGGGAAACCAGCATAAGAACAACCCAGACTCCCTGGACTAGGGCCTCAGTTAGGAGGCCTGGGAAATATATGCTACTTGTGACAATAGAACCAGAAAGTATCCCTAGTACAGGAACAGACTTTGAGAGCTCATTGCCCATAGAGGAATACTATCTTAGCCTAGAGACATTGGGGATGGCCTAGGCCCTACCCTAAATGATTTTACAGACATTCATGATCCCTCATGGAAGGTCTTACCCTCCCTGGGGAGTAGATGGGGAATGGGATGGGGGGTGTCTGTGGGTAGCATGGGAGAAAGGGAGGGAAAGGAAACTGGGATTGATATGTAAAAATATTAAATATAAAAAATTAAAAATAAATGATTCCTGGGATTCCCATGTTTCTGTATACCCATTTCCAATTGATACAGAAACCAAGCACATGTGGCTTTAATGAGTTCTGGGCCTCTAAGGCCAAAAACTCACCCTTGAACAGCAATAAAAATTTTACCCACTGAAATGTCTTCCTAACCGTATTTCTAATTAATTGAACTTTGTTGTTTCGGTAGTTTTCTTCCCATTGAATAGGGGATTGAGCCACAATAGTAGGCTATTTAATAAGAAGTTCCCTGAACAAAACTAGAGTAGGTGCTTAAAGCTGCACATACACAAATCACAATATTGGAACACCAGAAACATGGAAAAGCAAAACAATGTGACTGACAAAGATTATAACTCCATAGTTCTTCTATTAAAAAAACCCTAAAATACCTCAAATGCTGGTTTAAACTTTCAAAATCTTTCTGGTAAAACTGCTCAGTGATCTTAAAATAAGGATGTATATCAATTTAGGACATGGATAGGAAATTCAGCAACAAAAATAAAACAGAAATATGAATGAGAAAATGAGAATATTCAAATATTTTTGGATTACTAATAACAGAAGTAATGTTACTAAGTATGTAAACATTATATTTTCAATATGAAAACTTTGCTAAAATAAAAAAAATAAATATAAGATTTCAGGCAAAATATTGAGAAACTTTAAAAGAATGAGTAGGGTACTTCATTAACAACAATAACAGAAAGCATAAGCAGAAATTGGTGATTGTATAATTTTCTTTATTCAAACTACTTTATTGAACTATATTTGTGCATAAAACAAAAAATCAGGAACTATTGTAAAAACAAACAATTTCTCTACATTAAATCTGGGTGGGCAAGATCACCAAAATGGTTCAGTGCTATAGTAAAGAGTAAAGCCATACTTTTGGTGTTTTGAACTGGTATACTTAATAATATAAAAATTTCCTGTGGAGTTGGAAGGTGCCTTACACTCATTAAAAATAAATTACTGACATTCTGAAATGACCATTTGAACCTTGATGAAAACCGGAATTGATTTATGCAGTATTTAAAAATCTATGGAGAAATCATTAGTAGCGCAAGAGAGAGTAGAGATCAGACTTGACAGGAGTGTACACAAAAATCATCAAAGTACTTTATTGGAAAGAAAGTCAATGTAAATTACCAGTATGCAATTGATAAAAGCAGATTGCCCAGAAAGATTGAGTGGACTGATGAATTCTGTCTCAGTGGAGTTTACTTGAAATACTATTTCAACTCCTAGCTTAAGTTTTTCATAGGCTTACATTTAAATGCATGTCCATGTCAAAAATGTAATGAGGACATACATTTTATGTTTTTAAAGATTAGTGAGATTTTTAAGAGTTTCAACAGAAATATCTTTTGCTATTAAAATCTATGGTGTTTTAATTTACATATATTATAACACATCAAGATTTTGATATTTTAAGAAAGAGAAGAGATATTGTTACTCATATTAGTCATTATAAGGAATAATCTTAGATAAAAAGTGGCATTCTTCATACATAGATCCCAAACTATGCAGTACAATATTTGCAAAACTTACCTCACTCAGTATAAGTTTTTCATGTCCCATCCATTAACTGAAATTTTCTTAATTTCATTTTTCTTTTTAGCTGATAGAACTCCATTGGGTATGTTTTCATTATTTATTCATGTTTTGATTGATTTCAAGCTGTTTCTAAGTTTAGATATCATGAATGTAGCTACTATGAACATGGGTAAATAATTTTTTTGTAGTAGAATGCACACAGTTCTTTGGATATATGCAAAGGAGTGGTTAGTTACATCAAATGGCAATACGTTTTTATTTTTAATTTTTTGAGTAGACTATACAATCTCTTCCAAAGTTTCAATATCAATTTGCACTCCCAACAGTGACTAGTTGGGTTTATCTTTACCTATAATGCCACAACCATTTAGTTGTTATTGTATAATTACTAATATACACATATATACATTTACTATATGATTTTATGCAATAAATATAATATAAATTAAATATATCAAGTGTTCCTTATGCCTGTTGTACACCAATTTTTAAAGGCAGAAAGAAGGATTATAAAGGAAAGAAAGAGATTTCTATTGGATATGTATTTCATGGCTGGAGACTGATGCTCCTAGAAGCCATTGTTTATTCAACTAGAACTCTCAGTGCCAGACATGGGACACTCCTTATAATTTATTATCTAGGAAGACCCTTGGGGACAACAAAACAAAAATGATCCTTTCTATTTCTCATAACTCGAAGTAGTTGATAATACATGCCACTAAAGACACTACACGATTGTACCTTGGTTGCAAGGTACAGAGAAATCATGTTAGATCTGAGCTGGAAAAATCTTTCATGCTTCTTATATTTCATAGTCTTAGAAGATGATATTACAAAGAGCTCATGGATATCAAGGATGTCAGGAGAGTTTTTAAAGATCATAATTTCTCATTGATTGAATAATAAATAGAAATAATGCTAAATTTCAGATTTTTTTTAAATTTATTCTCTCATAGTTGTTATATTCACATATGAAAATAAGTACAAAAGACAAAATAAATACCAGTACACATATTAAAAGGAATTTCATCTATAGGTAATATAAATCATCTTCCCCAGGGATAAATCTTGCTATAACTGGCTCTCCCATGATAATAGCTTGGCACTGAAATAATTTACAGACTCAATGGAGTGAGCAGGTTGTTGATATATATATATATATATATATATGTGTGTGTGTGTGTGTGTGTGTGTGTGTGTGTGTGTGTGTGCATATGTAACCATAACAAATATTAGAGGCCATGAATTTTAGAGAGAGTAAATGAGGAAATTCAAGAAGATAGATAGAAAACAGGAAAGAGGAAAAATATTTAATTATATCTTATTTTTTAAAAATCAGAAAGGGATGTTTCAATGTCTCTTAATTTCACATTGTGAAGACAAAATGACCATTCTAGTATTCCTATTTGGTTACTTGAGAATATGGTTACTTGAGAATATCAACAAGATAGATAGACTTTTATCTAAACTACCTAAAATTCAGAGAGATAATATCAAACTTGAAAAAATAAGAAATAAAAAGGACACATAACAACTGAAACTGAAGAAATTCAGAGAATCTTTAGGTTATACTTCTAAAACCTATACTCCACAAAATTGGTAAATCTAAAACAAGACAGCCAAAGCAATCTACAGATTCAATGCAATCCCCATCAAAACTCCATCATGTTTCTTTACAGACAGAAAAAAAAATCAACTTTATACAGAAAAACAAAACAGCAGAGGATAGGTAAAACAATCTTACCCCATAAAAGAACTTTCAGAAGTATCACATTGTGATCTCAAGTTTTTTTACACCGCTGAAGAAAAAAAAAAAAAAAAAAAAAACCAAAAACCAAAAAACAAACAAACAACAACAACAAAAAAAAAAACAGGATAGTATTGGCAAATAAAGACAGGTGGATCAATGGAATTGAACTGAACTGAAGACCCAGACGTAAATGTACACACATTTGTACACCTGAATCTATTTTGACAAAGAAGCCAAAATGATACAATGGGGGAAAAAGGCATGTTCAAAAAACGGTGCTAGCATAACTGGATGTGGACATGTAGATTTCAGATAGATCCTTATCCATGGTCATTCACAAAACTCAAGTGTAAGTGGATCAAAGAGGTCAACATAAATCCGGTTACACTAACTCTCATAGAAGACAAAGTGGGAAGTTGCCTTTGTTGCACTGGCACAGGAGACTATTTTCTAAGTTTAAAACCAGTGGCACACACACTGAGAGCAACATTTAATAAATTGCACTTTCTAAAACTGACAAGCTTCATTACGGCAAGGACATAGTTAAAAAGGAAAAACTCGCAGCCTACAGAATGGGGAAATATTTTTACCAACCCCACATATCACAGAAGGCTTATCTCCAAAATATATGAAGTACTTAAGAAACCAGACATCAAAAATCTAAATAATCAAAATTTTTAAAAATGGCGTACAGATCTAAACACAGAATTCTCATCAGAGGAATCTCAATGGCAGAATAACCTCTAAAGAAATGTTCGAAATCCTTATCATAGGGGAAATGCAAATCCAAAGGACTCCTTGATGCCATCTTACACCTGTAAGAATGACTGAGATCGAAAACACAAATGGCAGCTTCTTCTGGAAAGGAATTGGAGTAAGCAGAACACTCATCCATTACAGGTGGGAATGTAAACTTGTACAGCCACTTTAGAAATCAATGTGGTAGTTTCTCATAAAATTGGTAATCAATCTATCCCAAGACTCAGATATATCCCTCATGGGCATATACCCAAAGGTTGTTTGATCTTTCTACAAGGACACTTGTCCAACTTCAAACACAATAGCTTTACTTATAATAGACAAATACTGGAAGCATTTGTCTTAACTGATGAACAGAAAAAATAAAACAAAGAACACTTAAACAGTAGAATATTACCCAGGTGTTAAATACATTGATATCTGGGAATTTGAAGACAAATGAGTAGAACTATCAAAAATAATCCTGAGTGAAGTAACCCAGACCCAGAAAGACAAACATGGCAAGTACTCATTTATGAGTGTGTTTTACCTGTAAATGAGAACCATGCTACAATCCACAGAACAGGAAAGGCTAGGTAAAAATGAAAGGCTAGGGGACTCATTGAACTCTCTGAGAAGGGGAAATAGAAGAGATCCCCTGCGTGGAAAAGGGTGGATGGGGTTAGGAATTTGAGTACATCAGTCTCAGAAGTGGATAGAGGGAAGAGTACTGAAAGAGAAGTCTGAAAATGGTGGGAGCATTTCAGGGTCGTATAGAAACCCCATTCAAGGGACACTCCCTCAAATCTACAAGGATGGCACCCGTGAATAGTTGATACAGAGCCTGAACTGGCCATATCCTATGATAAGATTGGTGACCACACCAGTTGTCAGCAGGGAATCCTCACCCAATAACTTCTGGAAAACAGATGTAGATATCCACAGCCAAACAATCGGCTGAACTGGGAGAATCTTGATGAAAAGAGGGAGGAAGGAGCCAGAGGAGTCAAGGAAATCATAAGACAACCCACAGAAAAAAACTAATTTGACTCATAGGAATACAGAGTCTGAAGCAAAAACCAGGCAGCCTGCTTGACCAACCTAGGCCCTCTACGTATATGTGATAGTTGTTCAATTTCGTCTAGTTGTAGAACTTTTTAACAATACAAGCAGAAGCTGTCCCTAAAGCTTTGAGTGCATCTTGGGCACCTATTCAACAACCTGGATTGCCTTATGCAGCCTTAATAAAAGGCAAGATTGTTAGTCTTGATATGTTATGTTGTTGATATCCATGTGAAGCCTGAAAAGGAAAAGAGAAAGAACACATTAAAGAGTAGAGGGGAATTAGAAGGAGATGGGGGAGGGGAAACTGTGGTCTGGATGTAAAACAAGTAAATTAATTATTTTTTCAAAAACATTGCCTATAATACATCAAAATATAGATACAAAATATAGATAATCCCTTGCCTTATTGATAAATATGACATATTTCCTTCAGTGAAGAATTTCAGCTTTTCTTTGGGTTATTAAAAATGTCATATTAGTAATATTTTGCTTTACATCATTGCTATATAGAATAAGGGTTACTTGAACATCAAACTTCCAGGCAATGGCTGGTATCTGGCTAGTGGTTGGTAGTATATATATTATAGATACATCAGACAATGTAAGGTCACATTCCTAGTGATTAGGATCAGAATTCTGCAAGATTTATCTTAACATTGTTAATACAGGTCACACAAATCCTGTGTTTTAAAAAAGGCTAAAATTGGGGAAAACAAACAAGCTGGTTAAGTCTAATTTCTTTGCCTTCAGTGTCATTCTGAAATTTAATTTAATTGCATTATAGCCAAATTAATCTCAGAATATGTTACACAGCATTGATATATTAAAAATGCAATTCTGCAATTCTATATAAATTCTTTTCTTTTGCTTTTCATATTGATTTTATTTTATTTATTCATGTATGGTTAACAATATATGAATGTAAATCAGTTCAGAGTTGGAAAAGTCATGTGCTAAAATTTTTGGTTCCCACATCTTTGTTTTTATAAATGCTTTCACTTTCTTATTAAATTCCATTGCCAAATTCACTACTTATTATTGGTATGTTATTAAATATTACTTCTTTTTTCATATAATTATGTAAATACTTTATATGTGGTTTAAGTATTCCTGGTCTTCATAAGGTTGATTTTCTTGAATTTAACCTTTTGGTTGGCTTGAACTGTATTAACTGCTTTTAGTGTTTGAACATTTGTTTGAACTTTTTCTCAACTAGGCCAATTATAAATCTTCCTCACAGTGTTGTAAATTCTTTAGATTTGAACTCTCTTTGTCATATCATTTCTTTAATTATTACTATTTTCAACTGAAATTCTAAGTACTATCCAACATTCTGATGAGAAATCATTTTTCTGATAATTTTCTTCTCACCTTAAAATGAAACTGCAATGAGTTCTTCAGAGTTCTTATAATACTCTGATGTGAACAAATTATAGGTACTGGATCTTCACCTTTCCACCCTCCCTTTTTACCCCTAGATAGTTCCAAAATGCTGCAGAGACACTGCACTTAACATAATTATAGTTTTACTTCACTTACAGAAGTCAAGGTGAAGAATTACCTTTATTTCATTCCTTTGTAAGAAATGAGTTTCTTAAGTAAATAAATCCTTGCCAAATGTATGTATGTTTTTCCAGTATAAAAAACACCTTTTCTTCAGGCCATATGAAACATAATTTGATCATGTATGTTTACATGTGAATTAAAATACACGAATGGAGAATTACACTATTTTTCGGTAGTGTTTGTACCTCAGACTTAACATGAACTTTCTGTGAAGTTGCACTGATATTAAACTCCTGATCCTTCTTCCCTCATCTACCAAGTGCCAGCAGACAATTTTGTACCACTGTGCTCACTTACAGCAATTTTAAATTAGGTATTCATACTTTCAAAACAACAATCTTTCCATTCAAGCTTATTATGTTTATATTTAGAGCCCACAGTACTTTAAACTATAGGTTTATATGAATGTCAAGTTAGTAAGGTTAAATAACTCATTCTAATGTACTTAGAATTTCAGGAAAAGTCTTCTATCTCTAAATATTTTATATATACATCAATAGTTCATTATACAGTGTTATAATTCAGTGTAGATAAAGTGATCCAAAAAAGTGTGAGCAAAGAATGCCAAACCCAAGGGTAAACACAGAAAGGAAATCTTAAAAACTTGTGATTTAATTAAATTTTCATTTGATATAATACTTATGATAACAAGTTTATGCTTTGTTCCATGTCCTACTGTGCAACGAGACACAAGACATAGTAAATATGGAATTAAATGCCAATAGGTTGCAACTTTGTAAACACATAAAACTCAAAGTGATATAAAAGCACTTGATTCCTGCTGATTCCTAATTGTCATCTGTAATTTGCATCATTTCTACATTGCTTTAACGAACCTGATATTACATTATTCCTAAATACCTCATAAGAAAGAACATTTTGAAGTTAAGTGGATTAAGCTTATAAATGTGTTTGAATAATTTACAGATTTTTTGTTCCCTCTAATTTCCTAAAGATACAGTTATTAAACCATACCACAAATTTAGAAAAATATATTGTATTGATTAATTTCAAATTATTTTGTAACAAACACAACTTTTAAAATGTTGACTTAAGGAAAATGGAAACATTATGCAGCCTGCTAATAAATTGTAAAGATTTGACTAATCTGAACATAGGGAATCTGACCTCTACCCCACGTTTTACTGATGAAACCATAGCAGAATAGGAAGCTGCAGTGATTGCTTGATGTTTCCTAACTTCCCCTTGGAATAAAGTGCTCTGTTCCCACTACAATCTAGCACTTCTCATTGTCCTACATGTGAGGTAACCCCTGTAAAGGCTTTTCTAGTAAATTTTTAAGTTTCTCAGTCTGCTTGTTTGTAGCATGTAAGTTTCCGCCAGCCCGCCCGCCGCTGGTCTGGCGTCCTGGCCCCCAATAACACGCAGGAGACTCTATATTTGATACAATCCTGTTGGCCAGTTACCATTATTGTTTATGGGCTAGCTCTGTCTTAATTATTAACCCATTTCTACTTATCTAAGTATTTCCACGTGGTCGTCTTATCGGGGAGCCGCGCGGCAGGCGTGCTGCGTCTTCCCTGGGCTACATCTTGACTCCACCTCCTACTTCCTCTTCCTCCTCCTGGGCACCTAGCCCTGCCTATCTAGTTTTCTATTGGCCATAGTGCTTTATTAACCAGTATGAGAAACATATATACAGAATAACATCTCCCATCACTTGTTTATAGTCATTAATTAACGTATCCACAGTCAGGCATGAAGCAGACTTATTGTGCAGATGGTATACCGTCTTTCCAAATTGTTAAACATTGATTCCACCTTTGTTCCCCAATTTATTTTCTCCTTTTAAAACATGGTTTTTTTGAGATGTAATTCAAATAGCACAAATCCATCCCATCTTAATTGTACAAGCTAACATTTTATATTATGTTCAAAGTTACAGCAATAATGAAAAAATATCAGACATATAATTCCATCTGCAGAAGAAAAGGTTGCCTTGGCTTTTCCACTTCAGCTTTCTATACTTTTGTTTGAGAATAGCCTTCCAACTGTTATTTCATATAAATATATTTTATACATTGTAATAAGTAAATAATTTATCAAACATATTTCCCCCTTTCTCTTGTTTGTAGAATGGATTTGTGTTCCAGGAACTAATCTTTAAGTCTCATATGTACATATATGCATGTCATGACAATTAGTGAAAAAAAGAGGCCATAAATTTGAAAAAAAAACATGGACAGGTATGTGGGAGGGCTTTTTACAAAAAGCAAAATGTTATAACATTAAACAAAAGAAAGAAAGAAAGGAAGAAAGAAAGAAAGGAAGAAAGAAAAAAGAGGGAGGAAGAGAGGTAGGGAGGGAGGGAGGATGAGAGAGAAAGAAAAAAGGAAGGAAGGAAGGACGGAAGGAAGGAAGACACCTTCAAGAAATGTTTTAAAGCACTTATTAACAAGTAAATGGGTAAAAAAAAGTTATTAGATAAATACAAGAGGTTTACATTCATCCATAAAGATGAATGAAGTTGTGTCATTTTCTGGAAAATGGATCTAATTAAATTAAGCTAAAGGACACGGTATTAAGCAAAATAACTTAGAAAGACACATATCATATTTTCTTTCAGTTTTGATACTAGATTTTTGATAGATGCCTACAACCTTTGGTATATTTATGAAATAAAAACAGAATGAGGGGATAAGAAGTCAAGAAATAGAAGGGGAATATGGGATTGGGTTCCATCAAAATACATAATTTAATTAGTTCAGTTTTTCTATTGGAATGGGGCAGTAAGATGAATTCACATGATGAAGAGGACTTGTTATACTGGCTTATATCATTAAGGACAGGTTGTTCAAGGATGTCTATCTGCATGTAAGAGACGCTGGGAATCAAGCACTGAGAACCAAGTATAGTATATGTTAATGTCATAAGGTGCAGACGCTATCTAGCACTGAAGGCCTGTGATACTTGCAGAGGAGTGTTGGTCTTTGGCCCACTTTGTAGTGTGACCCAACCTAGGATCTAACTGCAGCTGAGACTAACACAGCAACAACACTGAGACAGAGAACCTTAAAGCAAAGTATGCAAGCAAACAGGACTGTTGTATATACATACTTCCACAACTTAGCGATGAATCCAGGATGATACGCAATGAATAAAAATAAAGCCTCCAGTAAACTGTTACAGTCAGAATCTCCGCTAACATTATTCCTGTAGCTTCAATGCTGTTTGTATAATTCACACCAAGGTGTTTCTGAGCGTAGGTTGTTACGTGATGAGTTGGCAACAGTCCATGAAAAAATTTGTGATTGTTATGTGCTTTGTAATTCCTTCAAGGATCCTAACATGGTAATTTTGTATCTGATTGTACTGCTTCTGTTATAGTCCATAAAAACTATCTTGATTTATGGTGAACCAGACCTTCATTTTGTCTTTTGCAAATTAAAACAATATTCCTATCGGGTCATCTCTATCAACATCATCTAGAATAACCATATTGGTTTTGCATTCTTTTAAAAGGGTAACTCATAGGCTTTAACTTGAAACACAATTATTTCTGACAATTGCAGGGAAAGAAAACAAGATCATGAAGAAATTACACAGGAAGCGATTTAGCATTAATTGCACTGCAAAAATAAAGAGT
Source organism: Cricetiscus sungorus (assembly GCA_030556225.1). Lineage (NCBI taxonomy): Eukaryota > Metazoa > Chordata > Mammalia > Rodentia > Cricetidae > Cricetiscus > Cricetiscus sungorus. The sequence continues at coordinate 34,515,310 of JANBXA010000741.1, read as the reverse complement.
TGCAACACATTAGTTTCAAAGAAAGAGTAAAAACAAACAATATTTACTTCTGTGTTTAAGGAAAGAAAAATCACTTTTTTCCTGAAAGAATTATTTATTACAGTCTTGGTGCTCCTATGATGTATTGAATGCTTGACATTGTTATAGAAAATCAATGGGATTCAATCTGGGAAAGTTGTATTATATGCATTGAAACCTGACAGTGGTATAAATCAGTATTTTTGTAAAAAAAAAAAAAAAAGTCAACCAAAAGCAAAATGAAATTCATTTGTTTGCTTTCTTAAACCTATGTGATTGTTACTTTAGTTTTCTTGCAAAAAGATTACATTTCAGATTGACTTTGAACTGCCTGGGAACGTTGAGCAGTTAGAATGTTCCTATAATATAGAAGCCTTATTTGAAAATGCATTTAAAGTTATTTGCATCCTATTCATAAAAAAAACAAAGTCACAGGTTCTGTTCCTTCTTCACCCACATATAAAAACAACATTTATAAAAATATAGTCAACCATTTAGGTAAGACTTACAGTTTTCAGTCTGTAAAATGCAGCTTAAAAAATAATCTATTTTCAAAATTTTTAATCACTGCAGTAAAATATTTTAGGATCGTTAAATATTTTTAATGAATTTCAAAATTCAATAATACAAATTCTCTGGCCATTTTATTTGTGGATACTAGAAAGCTGAAATAACGTATATGTAATGATTAGATACTTACCTCAATTGCTATGTAATTAACATTTAAAAATATTTCTCAAGCAACCAGTGGTCCACAAACAAACCTATTATGATAGTCATGATCCAGGTGCATTTAAAAAATATCTATATGCCTATTTTGAGATGAATTTTCTTGGCTCTTAGTGTTTCTGAACCTTACATTTCTTCAAAAGCAAATTTAATAGTTAGCTCTGTGTAGGTTTGTGTCCTGAAATCTGGGCCAATGGTGCTCTGTCCTTAATTGCCTTTTTCAACTATCTTTATTGTTTCAGAACTTTCATTTCTGTCTGCTGTTGGCTTAGAGTTCAGAGGTCAGAATGGACTGCATGAACAGTGAGCACCAGCGATTCCACTTTAGCATCTCCCCAGGGCTCGTACTACAAACATGTGCCACCACACCAAGGTTTTTATGTGAGTATTGGGAATCCAATTTAGGTCTCATGCTTATTGGAAAATCACTTTACCAACTGGACTCCATTTCTCATAAAGAGCACTTGTTTTTACTTTTATCGGCTGTGGTCAGTATTACCTTAAATAACAACCATAGAATTGGGTTACCTGTGGTTTGCATATTACATGAATTGTAAGCACTCCATGCCATCATTTTTAAAATGGCATCATGTATATTCAACCACAAAAGAGTCAATATCACCAAGAGTGAATAAACAAACTTCTCTTGTTTCTACATTTCTCTTTATGTAAATTCTCTTCCTCCTACTGACCCATCTACAGGCAATGATCAATTTTATAACTTCTCCCATTTTCTCAACTTTTGTAATCTTTTGTGCTTCTAGTACACGAGACTAAATATCTGATGTCTCTAATTTTCTGCTGTTTATTTCTATAAACCTCAACAGTAACTTATACTTGCTATATTCTCACCATGATTTATAGATTACACATGAATAAAATTATAGTTACAAATGCTAATAAAAAAAGAAAATGAATCACAAGAAAATACATGTGCAGCATAAAAGCATGAGTTGTAGATATTTATATGCTATTTGCCTATAGTGCAAATAAATTTATGTTGGGGAATATTTAAATTATTAATAAAGCTATTATTATCACTATTGTTAAACATGAAAATTAGAACAAACAGAACTTATTATTTATGGTATGGTTAGGGTGGAACTAGATAAAAACTGAACTTCCAGCACAGTCTCAAAATTTACACAGCTCACTAATATCGTGACCAAGTATCATTTTAAGGTATGGGTATGTAACATATTCCAATTTTTTCAGGAAAAAGTAATAAAACAATAAAATACTGTGAAAACTAAAAACATAGTGAAAGAATCTAAATAAAGCAACCAGCATACAAAGAAAGTAATGAAATAATATAGAAGGACAAACGTAACGAAGCTTATATGTGGGCAAACCTGAACGAAAGCTGATTGCAGTATATCTGGTAGAGTTTCTATTAATCCTTTCTCTTCCTCAGGTCTGACACAGGATGATAATGAAATCAAACAAAATCAGGAAAATAGAGTCACACTTACATATATCTACATACATATAAATAGATAGACACAGACATAGACATAGTCAGATATAGATAGATAAATATATAGATGTAATAGATATAGATAGATGTATATATGTCTCTCTTGGGGTCCTTCTTGTTTCCTAGCTTCTCTGAGGTTGTGGATTATACAATGGTTATCCTTTGTTCTATGTCTAATATCCACTTATGAAAAAGTACAAACTAGGTTTGTCTTCTGGGTCTGTGTTACCTCACTCAGGATGGTTTCTTCCAGTTCCATCCATTTTCCTGAAAATTTCAAGATGTCATTATTTTTTACTGAAGGCATATATTTCCATTGTGTAATTGTACCACATTTTCTTTATCCATTCTTTGCTTGAGGGACATTTAGGTTACTTCAAGGTTTTTGCTACTACAAATAATGTTCCCTCTCTCTCTCTCTCTCTCTCTCTCTCTCTCTCTCTCTCTCTCTCTCTCTCTCTCTCTCTCTCCCCGTCTCTGTCTCTGTCTCTTAAGAGTTGAAAGTAGAATGCTGCTTCTCAGATATCTAGGAGATCAAGAGCAGGGAAACCATGGAGAGGGTTATCAATGGAATCTAAGTTACAGTTCAGAATGGAAAGTGATTCTGTTTGCTGGTGTAGAATATCATGATAAAATGTAATATTGACATACAGTAGATTTAGGAAATCTAGAAAAATATATTTTGAATTTTTCATTATGAAAAATTAGGAGAGAAAAGCATGTATTGCGACTAGGTAGATTGAGTCAGGGTAGGAATAGAAGACAGAAAATAGAGAGAGAGGAGGAGAGAGAGGAGGAGAGAGAGGGAGGGATGGGGAGAGAGAGAGAGAGAGAGAGAGAGAGAGAGAGAGAGAGAGAGAGAGAGAGAGAGAGAGAGAGAGAGAGAGAGAACGCATAAAACAAGGAGCAACTATTGGTTTGGAGAGAAAACTGAACCTAAAGAAAAGTCTAGAGACATACCATACAAGACTGACCCCAACTAACAATTCGAGCATCCGTGGAAAGGCTGCCATAAATGCCCTTCCCTGATAATGAGATCATCAACTAAATTATCCACCATCGTGGAGCCCTCATCTAGTACCTGTTGGAAACAGAAGCAAACATCCATAACTAAACACTCAGTCGAACTAGAATCCAGATGCCGAGAGAGGGGACAAGACCAGGATGTAGAAACGGCTGACCTGAACAAGGAGAAACTAATGGGCCTCCCAGATGGATAGCTGGGAATCCAGCACGGGACTGACTCAGATCCCCTGAATATGGGTCTCAGCTAGAAGGACTGAGCAGTCTGGGGGACCTTAGACAGTAGAAACAGGATCTATTCCTGGTGCACAAAAGGACCTTGTGGACGCATACCCATGGATGGATGCCCTCCTAACCTAGAGACAGGAGAGAAGTCCTAGTCCCTACTTCAAATGACTTGACTGATTTAAATGATCCAACCTGGATAGCATAGCCCTACAAGTGGAATGGGTGTGGGGGGATGGGAGGGGAGGTTTGTCAGGATGTATGTCACAGGGGAAAATGGTTAAAAGGGAGGGAGGGGGGAAGGGAGGGAGGTAGAGGACACTGAGATCAACATGTAAAATTTAAATTATATTATTAATAATTAAAAAAGAAAACTTGATATTGTAGAAAAATAAATACTTTTATTCTCAGTGAACTATCATATCACATATTCATGAATCAAAATATTACAAATTATCCTATATGTACAATTTTGTTGTATATTCAAAAACAAATTAAATAGAAAAATTATATGGATCAACTTCCCCAATATATTTTAACATAGATATGTTAGTATTATTTTACATCATTGTTAATACTGACACATTAAGAATAAAATTATTAAAAGGCAATGCAGGATTTAAATAAGGAATTTGTTAAATATTTTGTGTTAGCTTAGCCAGAAAACATTCAAAGAAGCAGACTACTGTTTAACTCCATATACATAAATGTACATAAAATATGTACAAGAAAGTTTAAAACTGTATTATAACATTTATGTTCAGTAAAACGATTGAGATATAATTTTAAATATCTTTTTCTATGAATTCAATATATAACATTGCAAAACTGAAATATGTTAGAGTTATAAATAGAAATAACATTGTGTCTCAAATTCTGACCTAAAAACCTATTCCTCAAGGACTAGCTTCTGTAGTAACACAGTAAGTGTTATACAAGCTATCAGGGGAGAAAAGCAATCAATAATCCTACCCAGCTATAGAGCCTAAGAACCTTAACAGTGATGACGATGCAAAGTATCTTTAGTAGCACAATAGTGGCCCTTTTTTCTGGCGTAGAGGAAGGGGTATATCTAATATTGATCTCTCTCATTAGACTTAAAGTCTTCTCAATAGGAGACAATTTATGCCTGCTACTGTAAATCGAGCCAATTACTAGTTACTTTAGGGTACACTCAACCCAAAGGAAAAGATAATACTGCTCGCTCCATTAACAATGAAATTTCTTAATAGATCATAAATACTGTATACCTATAGTTAAATGTTACTCCTACTTTTCATTAAAGAAGCTTCTTTTTGCAATAGATAACAGCTATTATAGAGAGCCAAAAGAGGGTAGAAACTCAGAGAACATAATGGATTTCAATATTATCCAAACAGCTAAGGTTCAGGAAAAATTACAGAAGTTGGATCACAAAGATAGTAAGAATCAGATGACCAGGAGGCCTTCTACAAGATAGTCTATTCTAAACGTATAGGGAAACCTGCACCCATGAAATATCAGCCATATGATTGCCTAAACAAGATGTGCAGAATCAGTAGCTGACATGCCAATGTGGATGATAAAAAATTCACATGGTGTCACATCCAGAAGTGGAGATAATGATTCCTGAAAGGAGAGTCAACTCTTTCCAGTTAGGTTTTCTCTGACATGCTATCCAACCCTACGTAGTCAGTCCTAAATGCATGCACATACAAGCAATTTAATGGAATCAATAGGTCATATACATGCATATATAAAAAAGCAAAGGAATCAGATGAATTTGAGGGAAAGTGGGTGATACATGGGAAGAGCTAGAGCAAGGAGTCAGGTGGAAATAATTTAATCATAGTAGTCATGTTTGAGCTGAAAAATATTTGAAAAATAATTTAAAAAAATAAAAAGATCTGTAACTCAGATGAATATTTTCAAAAAATTATCTAGGAATTATTAGTAAATATTTATATTAAGTTATAATTTTTGACAATGTGCATTGAATACTGAGGGCCTTGCTGAGCCATCTTTGCCCCTCCCTGGACAATGCAGCAGGAGACAAGGTTCTGATTCCCATGGGAGTGATGGTTCCCCATACTCAGAAGACATGGCCCGACCTTTCACCATAGACATGGGAAAGCTGGACCCAGTGTCTTTGGCCTATGACAGCTGGCTCTGCTTCTCACCTGAGGAGGGGTGGTTCCTGTTACCCAACATGCTTGGCCTTGGGTTGTCCCATCAACTGCATTTCCGACTGCTGGAGTGCACGAAGGGACTAATCCTCTGGAACAGTAAGTGCAAGATCTCCATGACTTAGGACAATAGCAGGATATCCAAGAGGAGTTATGGTGAGGGTCTAGCGATGGTGGTGTGCCAGATGCCTTGAACCAGACCAATGACTCATTGCAAAGATTATTTTGTGGGTGGGGCTGATTGAACAAAAGGATATACTGCATGACACACTGTAGCTCCCAATGCAACTAGGATGCAGGAAGAGGTGTTGGAAAGATGGAGGAGCTAAGTGGCCTTTTTGTAGTTTGTTTGCTCTATTTTTTTTAGTTAATCTTGTTGGGGGTTCTTTTGAGGGAGATGCTGCAGGGGAGAGTGGCAGATATGGAGGGACCTGGGAAATGAATAGGATTGGAGTGTCTGATGTGAAATTTCCAAATAATCTTTGAAGAATGTTATAAAAATTATATATAGTTACTGAAATATAAAAATATAAAGTAGAAATATTTAGAGATTTTGGAAATACTCAATTTTATCCTAAAATATGCTTTATAAAATGATTATATAACACATATTGCTTCATTGACTATGTCTCCTGTGTTCCTTAGTCAGATAAAGAGCTAGAGATACATGGACAAACATACCTTGGTTCAAATGTAAAACTGGTGTCTTTTGGACTATGTGGCTCTGTGAAAATTTCTCATCTTTCTTGTGTTTTGGGATCATTATGTATAAAATGATTAATAATTGTTAATTTCTCTATAAATTTTACAGTGTTAAATATTAGTGTATATGGAGAAATTAGTATAATAAAAAAAATCAATCACATTTATTACTAGTGACCACAATTGATGCTATGTAAAGTAAAATAAAATTAATCACATTTATTAAAGCAACCACAAGTGATACTAAGTAGATTTTTTAATGTTTGTTTAAGGCAGGGCTTCTCAACCTGTGAGTTATGACCCCTTTGGCAAACCTCTATCTCCAAAAACATTTACATTGTGATTCATAACAGTAGCAATATTAAAGTTATGAAGTAAAACAAAAATAATGTTGTGGTTAGGCATCACCACAACATATAGGACCTATAAAATATAAATTAAAATTAAAGGGTCACAGCACCATGAAGGTTGTGATCCTCTGCTCCAGAGAGTATCCTAGGAGAAAACTGGACTCTTTAGATGAGGGTAGAAACAGGGAGCTCAATAGCTATTCATATACCATTACATTATATCACTTATAAGGTGAAATAGTAACATGACAGAGAAAAAAATAGTTCTTAATTAACAAATACAACATCAATGTTTGCATGCTCAAATCTATCTTTTTTATTCATTTTTTTTGGCTGCACTCTTCCTATGGTTTACTAAAATAGCTAGGAAAAATGTAAAGGTAGAAGATATAATTTGGTTTTCAAGTGCTCACTCAGATCACTGCCATTATTAATGTCAATAATCATTTGCTGGTTAAAAAAAAAAGGAAAGAGAAAAACAAAAAAGAAAAAAAAACACATTTTCCCCAAGAATTTGTGTTATTCCTTAAAGCTAGCAGTCTGAAATGGTATTCTATTGCCATTGAATAGATGGGACTGGTGAGGTACAGAACCTGGAATAACAACGTGGGGTTAAAGAGATGGGTAAGAGCTTAGGACAGGCTCCTTGTCCATAAGTCCCATATTTTGTTTACCAACATCCACATTAACTGTTCAAAACTGCCTATAAGTACAGCGCCAGGAAATCCAACACCTTCTACTGATTTCCACAGATATTCTCACACACGTATGTGCAGACTACAAGCAGAAATAAATTAATTTTAAAAATAGAAAATGGAAGAAGTCTGTTTAAGAGGCAGAAGTGTGAAATGAGTATGAGTATAGAAGTGTGCTTTCTTATTTAGTGACCAAATTTTTTTCATTTAAACCACCAGACACAGTTAGCAAAAGACACACAAAAAGATCATTTCCATTTTGCCATTAATATATTTAATGCACTATTCTTGGAAAACTATTTCTTTTTAACATTTATAAATCTAAAGGGATTCCTTGAAAGATTGCATTTAAAAAGTTTATAGACATATTTCAACATGTAGACAAACAATATCATATTTATTGTTGTTAGTCCTTATGTAAAATTAATAATAGTTTTGCAAATATGAAACATGGACTCAAGAGTAGAAATTTTTAACCCCATGGGGAAAATAAAATCTTTTTTTCTGTTTTTTCCAGAAAAATGGGGTCAAGAAGTTGTCTATATTACTTACTTTATTAATATAAAAATGGAAAAGTACAACACTGATACAAAGTCAGCTTCTCCTTCAAAAAATTTCAACTATAGTGTAAGTTTTGAAAATCAAAAAGCCAAAGAGAAATGCATTTCAGTTTCCACAGATACCTGTTCCACTGATACCCCCAGAATGGATTTAAGATAAGGTCAAGTGATGTTACACTCAAAGAGACATATTTAAAGTATCTGATACATTTTACCTGCAAACCATTCACCACAAACTTCTGTGTTTCAAAATAAAATGCAGAAATAATGGGTATACTACCATTAATTATTGTAATTTCAAATATAATTTAAATATTTTAGAATATCTGAAAATCACAAAGTAGACTCTGTTCGCAAGAGAAATAATACATTTCTTTCGAAAAGTTTGTCAAAAATCAATCTTTTTTGTATCTATTTTTTTCAATACAGAACAAAAAATTCTGGTGGTCCCTGTGAAAGTAAGGTCAACTACAAAATGGACAAAGATCTTTTCTTCCTTTAGGCATAACAAAATTCAGTTTTACCCCTTTAAATTTGAGTCTAAAGCTTCATTACTCCTAGGACACTATGCCTGCAAGCCCTCGGTTCATCAATCATTATCCTGTGTGCCTGGCAGCACAGATACTCAACAGGCCTGCAGCTTCATGTGACATGAAGGTTAATAGTGAATCCGTAGGTAAAATTTAAAATTTTCCTTGATCTTTGGAAGCTGTGGGGAAACTAATAAAGTTACAGCATGGCGCTTTTGACTCAGTTCAAACTTATGATAAGTGGACTGATAGTTGAGAGGTCTAGTGAATTAAAACTAATGAGGAGAACTTACGTTGTGCAGGGAAATTCCAGATAGGTAGAAATTACAACATATAATGAAAACTTCCAAATTGTCTCCTTTTTTCCTCCTCTTTATTTTCTCTTTACATAACTTTCTTTTATTTCTCTTCATCTCCTCCTCTTCTTTGTCCTTATCCCTCCGTCTCTTCCTTAATGCCTATCATTCCAAAACTCTACTGAAAAATTAATGAAATCATAGATTTCTTGGGATTTCATTACCACTAACATTTCCCACAACTTGAAATTAAATGAATTAAATTAATTTCAATTAGTACGTCGAAGAATGACATTGAGTTAATATTGTGAATTTAAATCAAAGACCTAGAAAGTTTTAAAAGTGAAACTATAGATGCTTGACAAACTATACATTATTTCACATCATAGAGCTTTATGACTTTTTTATAACATTGTTAAACAGTTTTTCTTAAAATGAAAATGAGGAATAAGACTGATATCAAAGAAACTAAATGTTTAACCTTTCAGCAGTGTCTTTAATTATACTCACTTTGCTTAAATAATTTGACTGTTGTTGTATCAGCTAATACAGACAAAACAATAACCTGAAATGTGCCTGATATTTTTCTTGTGTGTTTTTCTTTTAAATATTTTGCAAACTATATTCAAAATATGTTATATATTGATGGTAAATTATGTTTATATTCATTTTAATTCAGAAAGCTGGAGCCTATGAATACATAGCACTGCTTCTTTTCTCGGTGTGGTAGTGCATATAAAATAATCTTAGCACTCCTGGGGCAGAGGAAGCAGTCTCTTTGAGCTCAAGGCCAGCCTGAACTATAAGCCAGCTCAGGCCAAGCAAGGGTATGAAAGAAACAACAAAAGTGTAACAGAATGCTTCATAATAATAGAGAACACAATTGGCTGAGTTTTTAAGGCAATTCAGTGATGAACTACTCATTGAGACATATCTTGAAATGTAGAAGGCAAAGAGAGATAAAGAAGTGACAGCCTCCTTGTCCTTCCTCAGCCATCCATATGAATCGTAGACAAAATGAAAGATACACAGGTAAGGAATGAACAAGAGTGAGAGAATTAGTCTTTCTCCCGGAAGTGCACACTGCAATGATTAGTTATCAGTTAAGAAATAGTCAGTCAGAAACAAAATAAATAATAATTTTTACAAATAAGACACAGGAAAAAAAGAATGAAAGAGAGAAAGGAAATGACAGCACCATGCATGTAAACAGTGATTCCTGTGCACCAAGTATATGAATAGAGTTGAGGATTTTTAAAAGGATTTGTGGCTTATTTGTGAATATCCAATAGTCTTAGCTGAGCTTCTTAGATAAATAATGTATAGTCTAAAGTTGTTACAGAAATAGTTTGTGTGAATAATATCTGAGCACTGCATTATTAAATGTTGAGATTATAGTACAATATTTTTTCCTCACCTTTTGAATTCTTCCACATATCTCTCCTTGCTCTCTTTCAAATGTATGAATTCTTATTTATTATTATGTTATGTGCATATATGTATATGTATTCACATAAACTTCTTCAATACAACCAGCCCAGTTTATATAATTTTACATGTATTATTTTACCAGAGGTGACAATTTGGTAATGGTCGGTTTTACTTTACATTAGAAAATGTAAAGAAGTAGTTTTACCTATTATTGTTGTTTGCTGCAGCTGTAGGTGATAAAACATGAATCAAAAAACTCCAGGTGGAGTTTATTGGGGAAAAGGAACAAAGGGAGTGGTAGGTGTTGGCCAACAGGTAACAGAGATGGAATGGGGGAACTGGAGGTGCTCATTTAGAAGTGAAAGCTTGCACATGCGTACAGAGTCCTTATGCAGCTACATAGCACATGACATAGCCATGCAGCACAGGGCCCTTTGAGCGGTCTAAGTATATGTATGAATGCTGATTTGTGTAGCATGCCAGTTGTCAGGGGGAGGGGTGAGCACAATGCCAGAATTTCAACAATGACAAATTTATTCAAAATTAGTTGTAATGTTAACTTTAATCTTACCCTTTCAAATGATTTACTACTGGTTCCTTCAAATGTTAGTAATTGAAATTTGGGTTAAGAAAAATTTCTGATTACAAAAATTAAGAAAGATAACCTAAAGTTAGCTAAAACATGCATTTATTAAGTTCTACAAATTAGCTTGACTTCTTATGCTAATTAAACTTAAAATGTAGAACTGAAGATCAACTTCAAGACTGACCTGTATATACAGATAAATTTGTTTTGGTTCATTTCAAATATATGCGCATTGACAACAGGTCCTATCACCTGCAGCCTCTACCAAAACCAATTGGGAGAATGCAATTGGTAGAGGATATAGTTTTGAGTCCTGGATTGGGAAAGCAGAGTAGAAAGCACACAGGCCTAGTGTGGGATGGTGAGCCTGCCAGGGATACCAATTACCTAATATGTTCCAGAAAACAAAACAAAACAAAACAAAAAACAAACAAACAACACTCTAAGGAAATTGGAATGATCTGCTGACCCCCTCTCTCTCTATGTTTTTCCTCAACCACCAGCCACAGAAATTCCCAGAAACTCCTTCTTCCTCTTTTTCTCTCCTCTCTAGTCACCCTCCAATTCCTCCAAGTATTTTATGATTAATCCTGGTCAGCCATACACTGATTCTGTCCTTTGATTCAAGGTTGTTTTATTGTTCTGGTGGATTGTCTATACTGACAATTCTTCTGCAACAGAAATGGGAGGGATTTGGAGGAAATTAGATAGGAAAGCCCTTGCTTAGATGATTTCTGCATTCTCTTCTGAAAGTTCCTTGAGGAGTGGAAATTTGCTCTGACTCTGCTGGAATTATTATTCAGGCCTGATTTCTTGTATGTTTATGAAATTACTTGTTGTCTGTTTACACAGATAGAACACCCTTTAAAATGGTGATTAAGCTCTATTCTCTATTGGCATCTAAGAATATCTTCACTTTTTCCATTTTACTCAATTGTTTATATTTATTCACAGTATTGATACTTGTCTTTTTAAAAGCTTGGCATTATATTAATTGAGGTTAGTGCTAAGTACTTTGCATTTATAAAATTCTGATGCTGTATCATCTAACCTTTGTTACAAGACAGTGTATTAAGATGTTATATGACCTGTAGGTAAATTTTTATTTTAAAAATACTTTATATTAAAAAAAATAAATGTTTAGTTTAGCTGATGTGTGGCCATCATACAAAATGGGACCATGATTGCTTAAGAATTTGGGATGCTATGTTTAAAAAATAAAAACCAGAGACACACAGGCAGAAGATCAGAAGGATGCCTTCCATTTCTTTTATATTTATAAAGGGGGGATAAAGAGTGTTAGGGTGTATATATGCTTTATCTGCGGTTCCTACTAGGTACTTAGATCACTGTCCCTTCGGACTAGTTAATATTTCAATGTTTTGAACTGATAATAGATTCAAAGTGTAATTATATTTGTGTCTCTTAAATTAGCATCTCAATGTGTGTATGATTTTGAAGGCACAAGGTAGCTAATAAACCAGGTTTGTAACTTTAATTTTCTGACCAGGGGAAATTTCATACAGTTAATGTTATGAGTACAGTTCCTCTTAGCTTTAGTCGCTTAGATTCTAATGTGGGGAGAATGGATGTGGGTGGTTGTTTTCAAAATAATCTGTGTTCTTTGTATGATATTTGGCTGTTGGGAAATATATGTATTTATATCCCATAAATAGTTGCTTGCCATCTTCTGAAAGAAACTTTTACATGGTAAAATTAATACACAATTTTGTGCTTTGTTAAAAGTGTTCCTTGTTTTCTGCCATTTGTGTTTCAGACATTCAGTTACTTAGAAAATTGTTTTAAAGTTAAGGTTCATTTAAAGATCAATTTGTGTTACAGTCTTTAAATGGCTGCAATGTTAGCAAGTATTTTGAATTGATTTTAGTATATCCAATGCTCTCTCTATCAGATTAAAAGTGTATATAGCTATGTACCTAATGTCACCTACATGTTACGGAAAAAAATGTAGCAATCAAGAGCTATTGCTCAGAAAAATGATTTTGCAGCAGTGAGGAGAGACAATAAAATTGACTTTGGTCAGCTGTAGCCAACCTGGCAGTTATCAAACTTGTGGGATGGGCTCCCAAAGTACATTCCTATACTAGGGATAAATACTGATGATCCATTAACAGAGGACCCATAAACTGCCCAGTCCTCCTAACTAACACCCACATCCAGGAGGTCTGGGTCAGACTGGGGTGCATGAGCTCTTCTTTGTTTAGGTCAACTGATTCTGTGGGTTTCTCTAGCCTGGTCCTGACCCTTTTGCTCATCACTCCTCCCTCTCTGTATCTGGATTCCAGGAATTCCACTAGTGTTTAGCTGTGGTTGTCTGCTTATGCTTCCATCGACTACTGGATGAAGGTTATAGGTTGGCATGTAAGATAGTCATCAATCTCATTATAGTGGAAATCCTACAATTCCATACTTCTTTAAAATTTCAGTGTTCAAAATGGCTTCTGAACAACTAGGCAATCTCTTAACATTGAGCTCTCCCCCCCACCTTTTTTTTTAAATGGTATGATTCCAATATACAATGATCATATACTTACATTACACAAGAGAGCTATTTTCCCTGATACAAATGAATTGTATTTTGTTTCCTAGATAAGAAACAATAGAACAAAGTAATGACTCCACCCAAGATGTAAGATTATTTATCAGCACCATTGTGGATGACTCAAAAATTAAAAAGAAAAAAAAAAAAACAGAAAGAAAGAAATAAAAGAAAAGGATTGGAAAAGGTAAGGAAAAACAAAAGAAAAGAAAGAAACTTTCCAAACACAATGGTCAATTGGTCAATTCTATTATGGATGAAAATTTCACACAGGTCACAACATGGAATCTATCTTAGTTAAGTTTCTGCTTCCTATATACTTTAGCATCTAACCCCTTCTGCTTCCACTACTGAGTGTTAGCAAACCCATTACCCTAGCTGTCACTGTTAATATTTTTGCTTTTCCGGTTTCCATGATTACTGACCAACATTATTTCTTCTTTGAGATGGCAAAGGGATTGTTCGTGTTTTGGCAGGAAGATGAATTTATACTCTAACAATGATATAGGAAGAAAAATAACAGAACAAAGCAAGACTGAAAGCCAATCTAGCTTGTAAGCATAAAACTCTAATTATTTCTTCAATTATCTATACTGTAAGTAATCTAAATCAATACATTTTATGGTGGAAGCTTCTTGCACATAATATGGTGTCAGAGACAGAGGGTAAATTCTGCCCATCACCAGAGGAACTGACAGCATCCCTAGGTCCAAACTGCTTGCATATCTCTGTCCTTCCATCTCTGCTGCCTGAAGCTCATGTGTCTCTCTTTTGAGCCATCACCATTCAGAGTCTGTCTTTTTATTCCATAAAATTCATGAGTTTCTGGTATCTACAAATATCCTGTATTCTCCACGGTGCTTTAGATTTCATCTCCTCACTTTCATCCATAGCCTGTTCAGCGGACCTGTTCACTAAGCTCATCCTGCTACATGTTGATGAGCCTAGTAACTTTCTGAAAGCTTGGCTAGGCCTCCATATTATCTCAGTTTTGAATCAGAAAAACCTGTAACTAGCACTATGTGAAATGCCACTGCCACCAGCTTGAGATTTACTCTGAAGTGTCTCCAAGTACTTCCTAGGCCATTAATCAGATGATTGACTGACCTTGACAGAGCACTTCTGCAGATGTCCCTTAGTTAACACAGTGACAGAAGGTTCTCTCTTGCTTTCCCTTTTCAAATGAATTTGCCTTCTTGACAGTTGTGGCCTTTGATGGGAGGGATATTGTTCTTAGGGCAGTTTTCTCATTGCCATAAATTAAAGGTGAGAGTTTTTCTTTAACAATTTCTTAAAAACTGCAACCATTTTTCTGCCTTTACCTTTCTGTAACTTTAAACCTGCTTTCCTCCTTCCCACAAATTTCCTACATGCTTTTCATTTCTCTGCTTTGTTTTGTTTTCTCTCATTGTAAACATAGATACAGACCATAAGTAGTAGCCATTCCAGAGTCTACATTTAAATCTTACTTGCATTTTTGTGCAAATTTAAAATTTTCAGAAACTTAAACCCTGATGTACAGAGAGGTCCTACCTCCCTCTTTAATAAGTGTAACATTGTTTGCTGTATATTTTTGGATAACTTGCCTTGTAACAATTTTGCTACTCTAAATGAACCCTTAAAAATTATCCATATGCATAAAAATGCTATTTTAACATAAAGTACTTTAATTTCACAAAGCTGCACCCTTTATTCTGGGTATTCCTTTGCCTGATGAAAAAGAGTTCTTCCTCTTGTTTTGAGAGTTCTGTATTTTTTGGTTTTGTTTTGTTGTTGTTGTTACTAATAGTGAAGTCTGGATAAAAACCTTTCCTTTTTGTAAAATAGTTTTTCTCATTAAAAGTTCTAGAGTACTGCTGAGTGTTGGTAACACACACCTTTAATCCAAGCACTTAGTAGGTAGACAGAGAGACAGGTGGACTCTGTGAGAGTGAGGCCAGCCTGGTCTACAGAGCACATTCTAGAACAGGTTCCAAAGATATACAAAGAAACCCTGTCTTGAAAAACAACCAAAACAAACAAACAAATAAAAAAACCAAAATAAACAAAACCCTGCCCTCAGCAGGTCAGGTACAGAAGAGGAGGTTCAGGGTTGTGCATACACTTTATCTGAAGGATCAACCCATCATTCTTCATTTTATTTTTCTGCTTCTATTGTTCCTAACCCTTTCTCTATTCTGTTATCTTTTGTATTGTTTTCCTTCTATTTCTTCCATGATGTTTTCCTGGTATTTTTTTCCTGATGTCTTCCTTCTCCCTCTCTAATTTTTCTCTGATCCTTTTAATACTTACTAAAACAAAAATTTCTTCTTTTGCAAATGTATTGCAAGAATAAAACAGAAACAAAAAGACCCTCACAACCATGTTATCTATTGGTCAAAAACAAATCAAAATCTTCACATAAAAAGAAATCATATTATGATCACAAAGTTATATGTTTTAGGAGTTTTCAGTAGTTAAACATTTTCATTAGTATTATTTTTTCCACCGTAAAATCTTACCCAAGAGAAATGATACTTTCATAATTGATTATAAAGTTTTAAGCAAGCAAAGTATATTTCAGCCAGTTCCTATTGTACTGGTAGGTAGCTGTCTGCAGTTCCAAATAAAGGACCAATCATTTTATTATTTTTTTCAAAAGGTAATTTAATAAAAATTCTGAAAAAAACCACAAATCTAAACTTCTCTATATAAAATACACCTAGTCATTTCTGCTTTAGTCCTTAGAGTTCACACCCACTTCTCCACAATTTTTCATTAAATCATACCAGGAAGCTGAGGGAAAAAAATGCATACAAGAAATTACTCATTGCCTCTGGTTATCAACCCATCTTTATCAAGGAAGGCAAATCAGCAAAAGCTGGGCTGCCATTGTTCTTGTTCCTTGACCTCAATGTGTCCCTGACTCAACTAACAAAGGTGTGCCTTTCTAAACTTTAAATTGTTCTCCAACATTTTCCACATCAATTCTTTAAGAATCATCTTGAACTAAAATTTATTAAAAATCTACATCTCTAGATTCTTTCTACGGCTGATGGTTGAGTCATTAGTATGCTCTAGCAGCGAAGCTTTGAAAAAATCAGTCAATATTATCATAAGCACCAATGGCAATGCCAGTGAGGGGCTAGAAACCCCCAAGAGGTTTCATTTTTGTCATATATATGAGGGAGGCAGTGACCTTGAACTATGCTGAAAACAGCATGAGGTCCTCAGGAATTCTAGTCCTTTGGGCTCTACCCCTCCAAGCCTCACCCACAGTGATTATGTTGACCAATAATCATCTTTTTCAGGAGTTCACAGCTTCTTTCTATTCCTAATGAATGGCCCCTGGCATAAAAGTAGCATGAAATCTAAGAAAACAATGATCTAGTAATTCCTCATGTCTATGGTGCTTTCTGTCCTAAATTTTCATATTTAGAAATAAAAAGTCAATCTTGATATAACTGTGATTATTAAAATTGTAAAACACAAGATTTTATTGACCAATAAACCTATTTTATTTACCAATCAACACTATTTTTCAAATAGTGTCTGTGTTTATGTGTGAGTCAGCTACTTGGATGTATTATCATGAGGGAATACCTAAAAATCAGGTTAGTCTATCAAATTTTCACATTGATATATTTAGCTACATATCGTATTAACATATCAATTGGCATAGACCAGACATTTATTTCTTCATATTTTAGAATGTAAACTGTCTATAAATGCAGACATTGTCTAATGAGACTCTTCTTGTTCAAGTAGCAGAAATTACTGAAGGACAGACCCTGCTCTGTCACATTGAAAGAAGTGCAGGGGAACAAACTAGCCAAATGCTGTATGAAATGTGTTTAAGGGGACTACACTCCATGGCACAGCAATGGTTTTTGTGAGTTCAAAAATGCTCCAAAGAAGCAGTAAGAAATTCATCACAACAACACCTGGATTTTAGACACATTCAGACCATTGCAGATAAAGAGATAAATATATGAACTAGAAAAAAACATATGTCATGGATCTTACTTTGGACTAATAATTCTTTGATATATCCAGCCTGTTGTGCCTGATAACTGTTTTAAATAGGTGTCCTATATGGTTTAAAAATTGTGGAATGTAATTTTGGATGCAGATACTATCTTACTTAGGGTTTATACCTATGCAAAGAAACAGCAAAAACAAGTTGGGAAGAAGGGGGTTTATTTGGTTTACACTTCTCTCACTTCCATATTGCTGTTCATTATTAAAGGAAATCAGGCCAGGGACTGAAACGGGCATAAAACTGAAGGCTTGAGTTGATGAAAAGGCCTTGGGGGCTGGAGTGTGGATGCTTACTGGCTTATTTCCCATAGCTTGCTTAAATTGCATCCTTTCATTTTTTCTTTCTTTCTTCCTTATTTTACATATCAATCCCAGTACTCTCTTCTTCTCTTCCTTTTCCCTCCCTCTCTCCCTCCCTCTCATGTCCCATGAACACCTTGCCATCCCATCACCACCCCCTACTCCACAGGGAGGGTGGTGCCTTCCAGGAGTGGTCAACATATCTGTCAAGTCATTTGGAGTAGTGACTAGGCCCTCCCTCTTGCCTCTAGGCTAAAGGAGTAACTATACATGGGGAATGTGCTCCCAAAATCCTTTTGTGTACCAGGGATACATCCTGGTTTCACTGTCAAAGGTCCAGTAGACTACTCAGGCCTTCTGTCTGAGACCCATGTTCAGGGGATCTGTGTCAATCCCATGCAGGTTTCCCAGCTACCAGTTTGGGGGCCCTTTAGCTCCTACTTGTTCAGGTCATTTGTCTTTGGGTTTCTGCCTTGTCCTCCCTCTCTGCATCTGGATTGCAATTCATCTCAGTTTTTAGCTGTAGGTGTCTGCTTCTGTTTCCATCAGCTAATAGAAGAGGGCTCTATGATGGTGGCACATTTACACAATGGATACTACTCTGTGAAAAAAAAAAAAAACAATGAAATCTTGAAATTTGCAGGCAAATGTATGGAATTTGAAGAATCCATCCTGAGTGAGGTAACCCAGTCACAAAAAGAGGAATATGATATGAGTGAATAACTCATATATAGATTTTAGACATAGAGCAAAGGACCACCAGCCTATAATTCCCACTGCCAGAGAAAAAAGGATCCAAGGAGGATTCTTAAAGATTCATATAAGGTCCCTCACAGAAGGGGAAAGGAACAAGATCTCCTGAGCATATTGGGAGTAAGGGGGCATTCAGTGAATGGAGTGGGAGCTAGGAGAAAGAGAAGGGAATGAGAGAAAATCACGTGTAACTAGGAAGATTGAGTCAGGGGAGTAATATATCAGAGAGAGAGAGAGAGAAAAAAAAGAGGGAGAGATATCATAAAAGAGGGAGCTGACTCAAGAGAAATATCCAGAGACCTACAAGACTGACCCCAACTAACAATTTGAACCATAGTGGAAAGGCTACCATAAATGTCATTGCCTGATAATGAGATTGATGACTAACTTAATTAACTTGCGTTCTTACAGAAGTTAGGAGCACCAGCCCAGGGATGGAATCCTCCCCATCAATAAGTAATTAAGAAAATGCTTTACAACCAGATTTTATGGAAGTATTTTCTCAATTAAGGATCATCTCCTTTCAGATAACTCTAGTTTGTTTCAAGTTGATAAGACTAGTCAGAGATAACATATGTCTTGAGTAATGGTTTATTTTCCCCCCAAATAATCATCAAATTCTTTTTAGAAGACAGAATTAAGTTTTAGCATAGTCTATCATAAGTAATATTTGTAGACATAGGGATAGAGTCAGTATATTGTACATAAGAGATATCAGAGACTCAAGACAGAACAGAGGGCAGATTTTAGTGAAAAGCAATTGAACAGAAATTTTCAGAGTTTGGTTATGGTTCATTTCTATCCCTTAGAATTTATTTGCTAATTATTGGGTCTTTCAGGCAGAATTATAGAAAGCAATAGGATACCACTAAATTTGCCCTTGGAAAAGATAATATAGAATTTGTAGACTCTCAAAACTCTTACTATTTACCATTTTTAATATTCCAACCAAATACTTAACAAGTAGTTATTTAAGAATGGAAAGCTTCTATTTTGACTCCTTTTGAAAGACCCGCAGCGCGTGACCTTCACACTCAGACTCAGGAAAGGCGAGACCCCAAATCACTCACGAGAAGAGGTCTTGATGCAAACTGAATGAGGACTTTTTTATTCCAAGTGCACTGGGGTCCACAGTCATACACCATGCAGAGGTAGAGGACTGAGAACCCTAAGTACAGAATTGAAGCAGCTTTTATAGGGTTTACAACAAAGCCCTTGCATCACAAAACAATCATCTCATAGCATCAAGAACCTGCACGGTGCGGGCATATCAATTTAAAACATTTTATAGTTTTTAGAACAATCATTTTAAAATCATCCAAGCCCATGTTTTATAGACCAATCAGTTTTCTATAGCCCCAGAGGTCTGCATTTGCTTGGGCTCCTAGGTGGGGTGACAAATGGCTGTTAGGATAGATCACTGGGACGGTGGGAGGGGTTTCACAAGCAGTTTGCCAAGGCAGTTAAGCTACAAGGAGTGTGACCTATTTAGTGGCAGAGAACAGGGTCTAGAATTTGCAGTTTTAAGACTTTTTCGATAGTATTTCTAAACATTGAGCTTCCTGGGGTCATTGGAGAGTTAAGCTGTATTTCCTATGCTTTCACTTTGTTGTTATTTCCCTACCTGATGAGCCAAGAGTATAGACTGTTGGGGCTAATATCAGTATAAGAAAAATCATGCTGATTGATTACTTTTGAACAGACAAGAGATCACACATTACCCCCCAACCACACACACACATGCACACATGCACACATCACACTCATCAGCGGAAACATTTGGCTAAATGGAAGGTCAAACTATAATGCTTAAGATCTGGCCTCATCCCAGAAAACTGCTTTCTTTCACTTGGCTCAACATCCTGGGAATCCCATAACTCTAAAATTAATACCAACAATGCAGTACCAAATACCCAAACACCTGAGTCTGTGAGAAAATAAAATCCTACTCCAAGCAAAATTATTTCCATAAAAGTTCATTTTAAAATGAGAACTGCTATGATATGACAGACTTTGAGGACTCCCCATGGAAGGCCTCATCCTCCCTGGGGAGCAGAAAGGGGGATGGGGCTTGGTGGGGGTGAATGGGGAGGATAAGGAGAGGGAACTGGGATTGACATGCAAAACAACCTTGTTTCAAATTTAAACTAAAAATAAAAAAAGAAAAAGAAAAAAAAA
This sequence comes from Cricetiscus sungorus, assembly GCA_030556225.1. Taxonomy (NCBI): domain Eukaryota; kingdom Metazoa; phylum Chordata; class Mammalia; order Rodentia; family Cricetidae; genus Cricetiscus; species Cricetiscus sungorus. The sequence goes on along the minus strand of JANBXA010000741.1, from coordinate 34,494,712 downwards.
ATTCTGGGGAAAAAAAAAAATGAGAACAGCTAGCCCTTCTCCACTGCATTCCTCCTAACTTTCCATGTGATATTCCCTCTATTCCCTCTAGTTAAATCTCATTATGCTCCCATTTCCCATAACATAATTTAGCTGAGGAATCCTCAGGAGAGGTTAGTTCTGAGCAACATTCACCAGAAAAGACGGCTCATATATGGACATGGATTTAAGCCAATAGTAAGTATTTATTAGCTAGCCTGAAGCACTGATCCTTGCTCAGGATAAGTTCTGGGTTGGCATAATTCAGTTACCAAGAACAGTTAGCATGAACATTAGAAGCCAAAAAGCAAGATTAGTATATTTTAGAGGGTTGGTTTTTTTTTTACAGAACTATAGGCTTTGATGGAGTTTGTCTTTGTTTTGTTTGTGGTGTTGTCTACATGCTAAGTAGACAGTGGCTTGGAACTTCACTTGGGGAGTCAGTTGTCCTAAGGTCTTGGGGCCTAATAAGGTCTATGACCCTTTCACAGTTAGTAAAAGACCCATGTGGTTTAGACAGTTTTTTTCCCAAATGTGAAAAAAAAATACTTTATCTATACAATACCCAGGCTCTTATATTTGGTTACATAAAAGGCAAAGTTCATGATTATAATCTCTAGCGATGAATAGTCTTATATACTTCTTTTGCTATTGTTGCTGTTCCCATGGTGTTGGTGGTGGTGTCATTATTGTTGTTGTAATTTTAGTTTAGACATTTGATTTTGTGTTTATGAGACAGTATCCCACTATGTATCTGTAGCTGGTCTAATTCTTCATCTAAACTAGGCTAGCCTGGAAATAACAGGCATGCATCTTCCTCTTCCTCCACATGCTAGGATAAAAGACATGCACCACCTTGGTTTGCCTTATATATTCAGCCTAAAACTGGACTGATTCATAACATTTCTAAACAGGTGTTTCTCAGGAGTTACTTGATCCATATTATTTGTAAGCAAATGTTTTTCAGTAATGATTTTTTTTCTTGTTAAGAGAAATGCTATCAGATCTCTGCTTAATTCAACTGTAATGCCTACTTACATCCAAGAAAGACAGGACCGTATTGTTTATCCTAAAAACCAAAAGATGTGTAATACATTTTCTATTTTGTATTTCTCTCTCTAAAAGGCATTCTATAATTCTAGCTATTCCACCATCTACCAAAATACCTTGAACAGGTGTTGGTTTTATCACTCTCAAGAACAACATTGGAGGCCAATTCAAAACAAACAAATAAATGCTATAAATAATAACAACATAGTAAAACAAGCATACAAACAAACAAAAAAAAAAATGAGAAGAAGAACCAAATGGATAGATTCCTTTGTAAACCCATCAGTGAAGGCTAATTGACTTTGATTTGAGCAATTCTAAAAATCCTGGTCAATTATTTCTGTGGGATCCCAAAACTGGTTTTGACACTGTTGCTCATGTTATCACTCTTCCGCCTCTTCATCTGGATTCTGGAACCTCAGCCCAGCATGATCAGTTTGGGGATACCCAAGGAAATAGCTGACCTAAGCTAGTGGCAGCTCACTGACTTTTGACAGCAGGGGACCTTGCATGGGACCAAACTAGGCCCTCTGAATGTGTTTGATAGTATTGTGAATTAGGCAGTCTGTGGGACCAAAATGTATCCCTACCAATTGAACTTGCTTTTTGGAGCTCATTCTCTTTGTAGGAATACCTTGCTCAGCTTAGTTATATTGGGGGGGTGTCTTGTTCCTGCCTCAAAGTAAGGTGCCAGTGTTGCTTGACTCCTCATGGGAAGCCTTGTGCTCTCTGAGGAGTGAATGTCAGGTTTAAGAGAGGAAGAAATCGGTAGCAGAGAGAGAGGTGGGTGTGGGGACTGAGATTGTAATGTAAAATGAGAAAATATTGTTTATAAAATAAAAATTAAAATAAAAAATGATTTTAAAAATAGCCTTTATTCTGTTTTCTCCACTCAATCCCTTGCCTGATCACTTCCACTTTTACCTTCCCCTCACATCTCTTATCAGTCAAGTACTTCCTTTCCTCCCTACCTCAGACAGATATACAAACAAAATCAATGGTTTTGTCCTTTGTCCTTTTTGAGGTTGTTGTTTATGTTATTTTTAGCAAAGCTCACCAGTGTGTCACCCACCTGAGGTAATGTTCTCATCAGTGAAAAAGAAGGATTAAGAATGATTCCAATTGTATAATGGTAGTTTAGGGCAACCTCTGCAGGTGGGAGACCTGCTAAGAATAGGAAAGATTAGGAGACATAAGTGGGGCAAGATTTGGGTAAAAATCTCACTCACAAAATAATCCACATTTTTTTTTGTGGGCATCATATCACCATGCAATAGTACAAATACTAAGAGAAACCAAGTTCAGTCAAGGTCTTTAACTTATTCTCAACATATGGAACAAACTGCTCAAAAGAAAGAAAGAAAAGGGAGATAAGGAGCCAATGGCTCCTCCCACATCCAAGTGGTGCCTGAGAACCATCCTCTCAAAGTCCTTGACAGCTAATAGACATCCCATTACTTCTGCTGCCTGCACGGTCTTATCCACCTGAGAAAAATACTGAAACAAAAATTTAAATGATTAATATGTTGTGCTAGTACTCCAAGGAATCACACTTCCCAGAAATCATTCTTAAACTAATATGAAATTCTATTTCTATAAATGGTTCTCAACAATAATTCTCTTCTTAATATGGATTAAGTACACAGTTCTAGGGCATCATAACCTTGTTCAATTGGTCAGCACAGTGATTACTTGCATTCAAGTGACAGGTGCACTACTGCTTTAATCTGGCAATCTAATGATGGGTGGTGGGTAGTTAGTGCTCTCCCATTCTCTCTCCCTCCTCTTGCTCACCCTCTATTCCTCCCCCTCCCTCTCTCAACACCACACAGGACTGACATCACACTATGATTGTAGCTAACCGTCAGCTATAACATTTCCTGAAAGTAAATCCTGTGTTCATCATTCTTCAGTCGATCCTTGAAAACCACAGACTATCCAAGGGATTCTAATGGACATTGATTTGAACAATTTAAAATCTTGTTTCTTCTGGCCTGGTCTGGTTCTGTTACTACAGCTTTTGATTCTAAACTTTTTGTAAACTCATACTTCATTTTAATGCCATGGAATCTTTGATGAGAGGCTTTAATTCCTTTTCCTTACTAATTTATTGATTTACTTCTCCCTATTTTCTCTTTCCAGGTACTTAGACAGGATTTCCTTTCCTTTCTGTACCTACCTGTTATATACTATTGGTGCAACTTTGAAATTCCCTAGCTATTCACTAGAAAGCTACCCCAGATATCACACCAATGACCCCCAAGTATTAGGAAGAATCCAGGTCCTGTCATTGTGTCAACTCACTAAAATGAAGTCAGGGTTACTTCTTTAGAGGGGGAAATGAGGAAGACTAAAGATAGATAGGGACAGGTTGTTTAGGAATAAAATTATTCCCCATGTTATTACACTTAAAACAAAATTGACCTTAGTCCTGTCTTGTCAGTGGACTAGAAATTCCTTGTCTGATTTCCAAATGATGTTATGTTTACTTCTGAAGAATAAAGATACAGCTGAGAAAATGAAAGTTTTGGACTTGGTGGAAGCCTAACATTCCTGTTAGGAGGGTCATTCATATGACCAGGGGAAGCTGTCAGAAAGGTTGATCCATCCATATTATGCCACTCTAAAGCAATGGGAGGAAGTATCAGCCCTTCAATTAAATAATGAAATTATCTTTCTGAGTGCAGAGTAACTCTTGCTGAGCTACAGAACTGTCTAATCAATTTTCTGATTTACCTAGAAAGGTCTAATATTTTTTCTTTTCTTCTTTTTTAACTCTTTTCAAAACAATCTCTCCCTAATGTGCTCTAAATTCCCCACTTTCTCCCCATACTCCAGCTGCTTATACATCATATGGCTGACTTCTTGAATTTTTGGTTGTGAGCCTAGCCTTTAACAGCTGAGCCATCTTTCCAGGCCAATATGGATGACTTTTATGCCAGCTTGATTCAAAGAGCATGGCCTCTTTCCTTCTCCTCTAAGCTCTCCTCAATTGGATAGCTGCCAAGGTTTCTACCATGTCTGTGCTGTAGGATTTCCTTTAAACCGTAATAAAATTGTTCTTGCGTTTTAACTTAGGTTCATGCTTAAATTCTATTATTACAAAGACTAAGAGACTAAGAAATCCAAGAGGCAACTCTGATTTTCCTGGCTGTCATCACTGGCATTAACAATGTTGTGACAGTCAACAATTTCTAATATTTACCTTCTGTTTAACCACCAGCCAAGGATGTCTTCTGAAATCAGGTCCAACTGAAAGCATACAAAATTCCTCTTATGGTGTAGCAAATCTTTCAGCTTCCTCAAATATTTACCACACAATTTCAGTTCACCTCTCTTATCCACATTTTCTTTTTGCAATTTCTGAGGTCCCAATAAAACAGTAAAAGATGAGTGCAACTATTCACCATCTGAGGGAACTTTTCTTTATGTTATATATTATGAAGAATTCCAAGAGATCTAAAACAACTATAAGATACTCATGTTGACCCAAAAAAGAGTATTATAAAATAAGAGGAACAAAAAACTGTGGGCTTAAGACAAGGAAATAAATCAGGTCATGATTATAATAATTAATGAAAACTATCCAAGAAATAGGATGAAATGATGAATTTGTTATCATCATACCAAACAAAATGTCTAGAAATATTCAATTGAAAAAGTAGCTAAAATCCTTAAACATTTCCTCAATAATATAAATGGAAAATGTTTGGCAAAATATGTACAAACTAAAAAGAAATAGGAAATAAGCTGTCATCAATTAGAGGTATAGGAATTATCATTAACCTTTATTTTATGACTGTATTTATTCGCTCATCAGCATCTAGGTATTTTGTATGCTAGTAATACAGATATGAATATAGTGGTAGGTCATATTAAATATATAGATCACCAGGTTATTATTGAATTCAAGGCCTTCAATGTACAATGTTGTTAAGTACAGTGGAAGACTTTTAATTTTTCCCAAACAATTTTGACATTGGAATCCCTAATACACTAAAAGAAAAGAAATAAAGAAAGAAAGCAGGAGGGAAAGAGGAAGGAATGAAAGAAGGAAGGGAAGGATGGAGGAGAAAAGAAAAGTAGGAAGGAAAGAATGAAAGAAGAGAAAAGGTAGCTAGAGAAGTGTGAAATGAAGTCTAAGACTAAAACTAAAAAGTGATTCAACTTTGCATATGATCAGAGGATTAATTTGGTTTTCTCTCAAAACTCAAAAGATAGTCCTAATGTGCTTTCAGGTTTGGGGGGATTAACACAGTGCAGCATTGATATTTTTATTAATTCATAGTTACTGTATAGACCTGAGTTTGGAAAACCATTCATTCAAAGGATGCTATACCAGCAAAGAAAAATGTAGAAGTTAAGAAAAGGTGTCTTTCCAGGATCATATATATATATATATATATATATATATATATATATATATATATATATATATGCTTATGGAAATAAATGCTTTCTGTCTGGGTTTTCAAGGTTTTCACTTGCTTTCTTGCTTGCTTGCTGAATGTCTCCATTTATTTTGGTTTCTGGTTGATTCGTTTTAGATTGGTTTGTGTGATTCTGGTTTCTATTCTGTAGCCTCTGACTCGAAAGTATGACAACTATGTGTAAAACTGGGATGAAGGATTTCTTGACATAGTACTACATAGATGATAGAAGAGTTAATAGATGATAGGTAAGGAGGACAGATAATAAGTAGATAATAGATAGATAAGAAAAATAGATAATAGTTTGATGACAAATAATAGATAAGTGATAGGTAGACATTAGATAATACATGGAATGCATATATATATATATATATATATATATATATATATATATATATATATATCCGTACACAGATTCATTCATTTATGGAGGATAAGTACTTCCATAGTAAATGATGATACTGAGTTCCCCATGTATAAGTAGTGTGTTACAGCAAACCACAGACTAGGAAATATTTAGTGTCATTCTCTGTCCCAAGTTAAAGTCTGGGGAATCTGTGGGGCCACTGTTATCAACCCTATTGTGTTAAAAGCAGAGAAATTGTACGTATGCTGACAACCAGCAGGAAATGAAAACATGTATACCTGCTCCAGAATTGAGAATGACTCTCCTGCCTTGTTACCCTTTTCAGCGAACCCACCATTAAGTGGATGGAATTTGTTTGCCTTGAGAATGGAATTACCACAGAAGATTGATTCACGCTTAACATGCTGAGCACTACAAATTCCACCAGAAAAACAGCCTACAGTAAGGCCTGACCATTTCTCCAGACATCTCCTAACTCAATCGTGTGAGTACTCCAAATTAATCATCCTCTACTTTTATACATTTTAATATCATATCTATTCTACTACTATATTTTATGTCCTAGGATTTGAAATGATGTATTCCTTTTGCTAGTTTGTTTTCATTATTTTAGTGGAAAAGTAGGAACTTATTATTACCCCATCATTACACAAACTTAAAATCTGTATCTATTTCGTGTCTCCTTTACCAAGTTCCCTTTTAATAAATCATTGCATTTCCACTGGCTTTTAAAGTATAGCTCAAATGAGTAAGCAGATTTTCTCATTTTCTGTGGAATGCAAGTTATGTTCCTGCTTGTTTGCATTCATTTCAATATGAGCCAAGTGCTTTGTTATCTTCCGTTTGTCAATAAGTAATTCAACAAAGTCTTCCTCACTTCCAAGTTATTCACTGCTCTCGCATTTTTCATGTTAATGGTAGATATTTCAAATGACTTGAGTATTTAAGCCTTTTTCTGAGTCATTAATTTCACACACCTCGTGATTTATTATGAACTGTATATTCCTTGGTAATAATACTGATTCTGGGTGTTAGGAATAAAACCTGCCTTTCTAGTCTTTGCCATGTAAACTTAACTATTACTGGATTTTATTTTAATTTACTTTTTTAAAAATGAGACTGTTGTAATTCATTTCTTTAATAATACTCAAGCTGTTTAAAAAGTTAAGCATATTTTACTACATACATTATTAATTTAAGTGAACTTTTTAGTATAGAATAGTTGAATGCTTTTTAACCAAAACACATGAATCTTTAAGATCAGATATTGAAAGATATTCCATTATCTTCTGATATACTTTCTTTAAATATTCCTTTTTATTCAAGATTCTTACAATATAAAGATGTTGCATACTTAATGTATTTGTAATTTGAATATATTATCTACTTTATACTTCTTTCCTACAATAACTCAATGATACTCTTAATTTTTGTAGAAGAAACTGATACAATTGTTGTATGAGATATACATAAAAATAAAATTTAAATAAAATTTTCAAATAAAAATAATAATAAATATAAGTGTATAATACTTCTGAAATGCTGTTTCTTTTAATCACTGTGTCTATATTGTCAAAATATCTTCTAGTATGTTATAGATATGACTTTTGAAAGTCATATTAGTTATATCATCATAAATTAGATTAAAATTCCTGTATTCTCTTGTTTAATTACTAGAATAAGAGATAATATTCATTCTGTTACACACACATTTATGTAGATTTTGATACAGGATTTGTAAAAGATTAATAGATAAATGCTTAAATAAATAGATATAAGTAATTTGTTTTCCTATTGTTGATAATTTGGTGCCTATTCATTCATTTTTAATAAAATTTCACTTACTATCTCCTTTGTTCTTTTATGCAATTTACTTCATTTTTCTTACATTTTAAAATCATACCTTCATGACATTTGCACTATTTATTATAGACAAGAGAAAGGTGAGATAATAAAAATATCCTTTTATTGTTTACCTGGGCAAGAATTATTAATTTGTATTAAGTTGCAAATGATGTAGTTATTCTGGACTTTAATGGCTATGTTTGCCTTGTAATTCAGTTGGACGTATGTTTTTCATCTTCCTGGTGATTTGGATTTTCTATTTTGAATTATTTCAAAGGACTTTTTTTATTTAGAAGATCTCAAACTTCTAGTTATATCATTTTCTGTTTTTGAAGGAAGTTAAATATATTTTCTTTTTTATTACAAAGTTCATGACTTCGAAGAGAAGAGGGGAGGAGGACATGAGGAATCAGGAAGAATAAGTCAAGGGAAGAATAGAGGAGAGCAAGAAAATATTGACCACAATAGAGAGAGACAGTTTAGGTTTAAAGAAAAATCTGGACTTAAGGAAATGTTCAAAGTTCTACAAGGATGACCCCAACTAACAATGTAAACCATTGTGAAGAGGCTATCTTAAATACCCTTCCCCATAATGAGATTGATGACTACCTTATATGCCATCCTAGAGCCTTCATCCAGTGGCTGATGGAAGCAGAAGCATGCATTCACAGCTAAACACCGAGTCAAACTCCTGGAATCCAGTTGCAGAGAGGGAGTGATCAGCAAAGAGGTCAAGAACAGGCTAGGGAAACCCAAAGAAACAGCTAACCTGAACAAGGAGGAACTCATGCACCCCATACTGATATCTGGGAAACCAGCATAGGAGCAACCCAGAACCCATGAATATGGGTGCAGGATAGAAGGCCTGGGCAATCTATGGGGCCTCTGGCAGTGGATCAGGTTTTATTGCTTGTATAAGAATGGGTTTTGGTCCATTCAACATAGGGAGTGTACTCTCTCACTCCTGACACGGGGTGGGGGGGGAGTCCTTGCCCCAAATAATGTGACAGACTTTGATGATCTCCCATAGAAGGCCTCACCCATTCTAACCATTCTATAGAGCAGAAGAGGGATGGCATGTGGGAGTCTGTGGGAAGGATGGGAGGATGGGATGGAGAGGAAACTCAGATATATATATATATATATATATATATATATTTGTTTTATATATAACAATATATATATTGTTTCTAGTTTAAATAAAAAAAGATAAAAAAGGAGAAATGAGAAGCTTGAGAAGAGGAAGGAGTCAGGAGCCGCCCAGCTACACAGCCAGATACAGAGTTAGAAGGTTAAAAAAAAAAAAAGGATACAGAAGTAAGATAGATAAACGTCCAGAGAGAAAAGATAAATGGGTTAAGAAAAGCTGGCTAGAAATAAGCTAAGTACAGGCCAGACACTCATAACTAAGAATAAGCCGCTGTGTGTGATTCATTTGAGAGCTTGGTGGTAGGCTCCTCACAAAGGCCAAAGAATAAAAATAATAAAATTTGACATTATAGTAGTTGAATCACTGATTTTAAGGTATTTAGTCCTGATCAGTATATTAAGTGAAGAAAACACATTTTGAACCCATGCCAGATAGTTCACCATTGTGTATGCTCAGTTTACTGAACTATTAAGGATTAGTGTTTGACTCAGATATTAAACCAGAGTACTTTTCCATTTTCAAACAAAATTAGAATGACTTTAACTTTAAATCATATATACCTGTTGAGGAGGAAAGAAAATGAAGAATGAAGGTCTGATTTTTTTCTCCCCATTACATTTCAGACTTCAACAATACAAACACTTCTTGAAAAATGCCATTCTTTAGAATGAATATATAGTCCACAGAAGACAACTTATTTGCAGAGGTCCCGAAGAGTCAAAATAACTTGAATGACAATAGTGAGAATTGGAAAGGAGATTTCCCAGTCCTAATTTAGTAATGCAGGCAACTGTTGAAATCACCTAATCTCTTTTTTTAGACAGGAAGGTTGGCAGGAGATTTCCTTACCAACAACAAATTTGTCTCCTGGCAATCCTGATTTGTAGCAGCTGCTGCAAATCAGTAATAATTTGGGATCATTCCACTGCACAGGTGTGGAAAGCCCAGAGTTTAAGAGCTTTGCAAACTTTGCACTGCACTTACTAGTAATGAACAACTTGAACAACTGCTTATTTTCCCCCCACTTAGGATTTATTTTTTCAAAATCCAAAAGTCACTTATTTTCAGGGTCAAATGATTGGTGAGATAAACAAGACTGCAAATTATTACTTGTATTCTCATTTCACACCAGGTTGGAGAAAAGTGAGAAGTGAGAGGTGGTTTTAGTTATCAAAATTTTCTAAGTCTTTAGGGACAGTTAGTAAACAAAGAAACCGACTTCTCTTCACAGTTAATATCCTGTTGTTCTACTATGTTTCTTACCAGCGTGAGCAACTATGTTTGAACTTAATTATTTTTTCTACTTAACATTAATATTCTTATTTGGGATCAGATAGGTCAAATAGATAATCCTGTTGTAGAATATTATCACTTGAGCTGATGGAATTACCTGTGGTATTACAGAGGATTATATAGTATTTTTATAATTACATGTATTATGATTTAAAGAAGTTGGCAAAAAATTTAAGTCATGGCATTCACTTCTGCAAGTGTATCTTAGAAATTAATATGTCATTAGGCCCTTTCAATTCTCATTAGAGGCTATTATAATTCTTCCTTATCAAGTCACTCTGAAGTTCAACTATTAATCAATAATCACATTAGCATTTTCTATTTAAAGCCAGTTAATTGCCTATGTGTCTTTTCTATCACAAAAACATTGATTGAATTTTTAGTTTCTCCTCATCAATGTTTGTTTTAAGTTTGTGTGTGTGTGTGTGTGTGTGTGTGTGTGTGAGAGAGAGAGAGAGAGAGAGAGAGAGAGAGAGAGAGAGAGAGAGAGAGAGAGAGAGAGAGAATGACTAGAAACACATTAAATGATACCCCACTTGCTTTTGGGTGAGTTCTGGCATTAAAGTCATGCTCCTTTGCTTTCAAGGTAAGCATTTTATGAAGAACACAATGCGCCCATCCCTACATATCTCTTTCTAGTATTGAATATAAGTTTTAAAAGGGGGAGTATACTAGTTTGTTAAATTAGTGGAAGAATGCTTCTCTGGTTATAGTATACTCAGTTTATGCATCGTAGAACTTATCATGATACAAAAGTTAGCATTCCTCAAGCAGTAACTACACTTTATATGCAAAGTTAGAATATTTTATTTAATGAATAAGGAGATCGCTGTTTTCTTCGAATCCAAAAAGTGGATTCACACAAGCTTTAAGGCTCTAATCTCAATGGTACCCTGTCCCAGTTTATTTTTCAATGCATATAAAATTTATATTTTGAAGCACTAGATACTATAGTTATAAAAGACACACTTTAATCATTGGTATCTGTTGTGATTAATTGGATTGGAAGAATTTTTAAGATGTAATTAACAGTGTATTATAGAGTTACATGAACAAACCCATTTATATATATGTCATTTAAAAGTAAATTCAACCATAATTTAAAAAATACTATATGTAGAACATTCTTAGTTCTAAGAGTATAAAATGGAAACAATTCTAAATATCCAGGAAAAGTCTGGTATTGTTAGGTTTATCAGTTCTAGATAGCTCAAATGTTACACTGATTTGTCATAGTCAGCAATTTCTGCTTGGAAAGAATGCAATTTACTTGGCCACATAAAAAATTGTTGACATTTGTAAACATATTGTATACAGCTATGTATTACTGTGAATTAGTCTCTCGTGTGGCATTTATTTCCTGTAGCCCTATGGTTACAGACCATGTCATCAGCAATTATCTCACATTTTAATGATAAAATGTTCTCTTATCTTGTGATTGGAAGAGATAGAGAATTGTTATATTTTCAGAAAGCTCCCATATAGTAGATTTCATAAACACAATATTCACTGAAAAAATATTCAAAGCTAATGTGATAACTCATACCTCAGACGCCACATATAATACTGAATGACACAAGATAACTTTGAAAAGTTTTATAAGTATACATATAAAACAGTAGGAAAATCATCCAGGCAAAGTTCATACTTGAATTCTCTATAATAGAATTAAAGTCAAACTTTTCAGAACCTATAATCTAATTTTAAAATATGACTCATTATTTAAACATAAAATTAATTTAAATTCACTAATTTCACTGTAAAGTATTTTTACATTTATATGTAAATAATAATTTACCTCAAAATCTATCAAGCATTTCTTGAATATCAATCATGCCAGGTTTATAAATGTGGTTTGACTAAAGGTTGCGCAATATAGTCCAGATTTCTTTTAAGCTGTGAGAAAGCATGTTGTTCACATATACTTATTACTGCTGCTATATAGAGTTTATCAATTTTTTTACATGTGAATCTATACGTAATAGCAACTTTGGAATACAAGCAGAATAATTTCTTCAAATCATTTTGGTTTATCTTGCACTTTGAAAATTTTCATTTTATGTATGTATATATATATATATATATGTTAAATACTCAAAAGAATCACAGAGTTCCTTTAATTTACTATTTTTATATCTCTTTTGCTCTTAATATGGCACAGATCTGTTTCTGTAAATTGAGATTCAGTCTTTTCTTTTGGCATATGTAATGTCTAAGAATTGTTTATGTTAATTATTTTCAATTTTTGATGTGCTATTTCACATCTTTAGAACTGAACTTGGTCTTTAAAAATACCTGTTTCCTCTGGGGAACACTATTACTCTTGCAATGAGCAGTTTTATATCAGCCTGTAGTTCATTCTATAGTATTGAGTTTAGTGGGATTTCCCCTGACCCCGTTAGCAAGTCTGCAAGGACCACCCTGTTTCTGCTTGTATTTAGGCCGTAATGTAGGTGAGACTTTGAGGTTGTAGCTTGTTATTACTAGTAAACACAATCTGACAGTCATCTCTGTTCTTTGGCCCTTTAAATCCTTCCACATAACTGTATATAACAATAGTTAATAAATAAAGAGTTGGTATATATATATATATATATATATATATATATATATATATTTATTTATTTATTTATTTTCTTATTTAACATATCAATCCCAGTTTCCTCTCCCTCACATCCTCCCATATCCTCCCGATGCTTCCCGTTCTCCAGTCCACATCCACTCCCCAAGGAGGGTGAGGCCTTCCAGGAGGAATCATAAAAATCTGTCAAGTCATTTGGTGTGGGGCCTAAGCCCTCCCTTCTGTCTCTAGGCTAAGGGATATCTTTCAATGGGAGAATGTGCTCCCTAAGTCCTTTCTTGCTCCAGAGATACATCCTGGTCCCACTGCTGGAGGTCCCACTGACTGCCCACAGCTTCTAACTGAGACCTACATTCAAAGGGTCTAGATTGATCCTATGCTGGTTTACCAGTTATGAGTCTGGAGTCCATGAACTCCTCATTTTTCTGACTATCTGTCTCTGTGGGTTTCTGCAGCCTGGTCTTGACCCCGTTGCTCATCACTTCAACGTGGTAGTCTCTCCACTATTGCTCAGATTGTTAGTTGGGGTCAGGTGAGAGTGCAAACTTGTACAGCCATTTTAGAGTCCAGTATGGTAATTCCTCAGGAAAATAGAATCAGTCTACACAAGATCCATCAATTCTACTCTTAGGCATATACCCAAAAGATGCATATCCGTGCAACAAAGACATGTGTTCAACTCTGTTCATAGCAGCATTATTTGTAATAGCCAGAACCTAGAAACAACCTAGATGCCCCTCAACAGAAGAATGGATAAAGAAAATGTGCTACATATACACAAAGGAGTACTACTCAGAGGGGGAAATACAACGAACCAAAACAAAAACAAATAAACCAAAACCAAAACCAAAACAAAACAATGGAATCTTGAAATTGGCAGGCAAATAGATGGAACTATAAGAAATCATCCTGAGGTAACCCAGTCACAAAAAGATGAACATGTTGTGTACTCACTCATATATGGGTTATAAACATAGAGCAAAGTATTACCAGCCTACAATTCATACCTCCAGAGAAGCTAGGAAACAAGGAGGACCCCAAGAGTCCAAAGGGGCAATCTCCTGAGCATATTGGGAATGGGGGTGTCAGTGAGTAGAGAGGGGGTTAGGAGAAAGAGGAGAGGAGAGGAGAACGTGAGGGAGCAGAAGATTGAGTAAAGGAAGGAATAGAGAAGAGCAAGAAGGGAGATACCATAATAGAGGAAGCCATCATCGGTTTGAAGTGAAACCTGGCACTAGGCAAATATCCAGAAACCTATAAGATTTGGCAAATTTTAAAGAAAGAAAGGAAGAGTATATAACAGGATATATAGGAGGTAAGATGGAAGTGATATTTATATTATGATCTCAGAAACAAATTATTTTTAAAAACACATTTTTGATTATTTTTGTACAATATATGCATTGTAATTAATAATGATTTCAAATTCTTTTTCAATTCTAGTATCTTCATAGTGTTTTATATGTCTACTTTACACATATAAATTACACATGTTTCTAACATGTAATTTAAAACCAGACATTAATAATTTTTACTTAACTATAGAAAAGTACAAAATGTCACATTAGTCACACAATTGTACTGAGATTTTGTGTTAACACAAATAGACTCCATCTTATGCCTGAAGTTCTTCTTCAACTATCTCACAATTCTAGCATGTCTAGTATCCTGAAATTTTCATGGCAAGTTAAGCCTTTACAGCTTCACATGACACCTCAAAGCCACTTCTCAGAGACCTTGAATCAGTACTGGCATCATCAATTCTATGAAATTATGCCATAAATTTCTGTAACAATTTCTTGATACTACCAAGTTCTGCTTTCATCTCAAGATGGAGTTGGTAGGGCTGAAGAGAAGGCTCAGTCATTAAAGACTATAAGCTTATAATCCAAAATATAAGATGGAGCTAGATAAGAAAACAACTTCTCATCTCCTTTGTCAAATTGAATAGTTCCTTATGTTACTGTGAGAACTAGTCTTCAGGGATGTGATTTTCAAGTCAGTTCCAGCCAGATTCCTCCTAGCTATGTTTGCAGTTACACACTTAAGATAATGAGATCTGGCCTTCAAATTTTAGTAGACAATGACAGAGAACACCAATAACCTATTGTGTTATATTGCTTTGGTGGCCTCTTAAGAACTAAGATTATTGGTTACAATAATAGACAAATACTGGTAACCCATCCTTCATAGAGAACTTTTCCAGCTATGGCACCTTATGAAAGAGGATGTCACTCTGCATGTCTCTCAGCATTCTTGTATTCCAAGCTCTGATGGGACATGTTATTCTGTAAATATGTTTCTCATACAGTTTAATGAATAAAGCAGTGTTGGCCAGCAGGAAAGCAAGATAGGCAGGGCTAGGAGACTAGGAGGAGAGAGGAAGGAGTAAGGAAGAGTCAACATGTAGAGACTGGAGAGAACAGAGGTCCGGGCCGTCTCTCCAGTAAGATGAGGCCTCGTGGAAATATTTAGATTAGTAGAAATGGGTTAATAATTAAGACAGAGCTAGACGATAAGGAATTAGTGACTGGCCAAGAGCCTTATATCAAATACAGAGTATCTGAGTGTTATTGGGGGCTGGCGTGGTGGTGGGACCAGGCGGCTGGAGGGAAAACATACTTGCTACAAAGCTCCCACTGGCATGTTTGATTAAGCATCACTTCCAGCATTTAAAGGAATTTCTTTAAAATGTGAAGTTCACAACTTCTCCACATTTTGCCCACAGAATACTTCCAATAGCCCACAAACCACATAGGTTTGCTGCAGCAAGGCGCTAAATCTCTTTATCAATTTCTGTCTTAATCTTATGTGGCCAGTGTCAGTGGAAGCAGTATTTATCCCTAGTGCACCAATGGGCTTTGGGAGCCCATTCCCTATGGAGGGATACTCTCTCAGCCTAGATACAGGGGTAGAGGGAGTAGGTTCTGCCCCAAATGATGTAACAGACTTCTATGTTCCTCTATGGGATGTCTAGCCCTCCCTAAGGAGTGTATGGGGGGTGGGAAGGGGTTATGGTTGGGGTAATTGGAAGACCAGAGGGAGAGGAAACTGGAATTGATATGTAAAATAAGTTTTTAAATTTAAATACAAATTAATTAAAAAAAGAGTTAACACTGCAAATTGTCCTCTGGCCTCCACACTTATACTATTGAATGTGTGCTCACATACACACATAGATGAATGTACTACAAGAAGGAAACATTAATGAAAACTTTAAAATGGTTGGATGCCATGCTCACTCTTAATGCATGCAAGTGGGGCCAGGCCCTTCCCCAAGCAACCTATTGTACTATGTTGACTCCCCATGGGAGCTCTTAGGTGTAGACAGGAGATGGAATGTTAGGGTGGGTGAGGGTGAAAGGAGGTGAGGAGAGTGGGGTGGGAGTGGTGGGAAGAAATGTGGTTGGAATAAAAAATGAATTAAAAAATAAAAAATATGGAAAAGAGAAAAACGTAACAAGAAATAATTAAAACTTAAGGAAGAAGAGATTGAAGTAATAAAGTAATGCAAGTGGTAGTTGATGCTATAATATTATTTCAATAGCATTTTTAAATTTTAGATCACTTATAGTTTACATGTGCATCAGTCATATTATGTCTGGGAGGCATTCCTTCCTAGGACTTAACTACTATCTATAGTTCCAATAATTCTTTTATCTCATCTTCCACATAAATCCCTGAGCCTTGGGATAAATATTTAAGATCTTATACAGCATGTCCATTCTTCCATTGTGGATCTCCATGCTAATTCCCATCTCCTACAAGAAGAAGCATCTCTGATGAGGACTGAATAAGGTATTGATCTATGGATATAGCAGAATGTCCTTAGAAGTCATTTTTTTTTTTGCTCTGTTCCTTTAGCTAAATAAAAGTAGTAGGTTTTTCCATGGGGCCTATTACCTAATTAATCTCAGTTTCTTGACTTTATTAACAATATGAGCTATGTGTTCTGTATCATAGTGTGGGTCTTAAATCTAATCATTTAATAGTCGGTTACTTCCATAACAGTTTTGTCACTAGATCTTTAAGGCTGGTCACTGCTTTAGTTTGTATGTTTGTAACAATTGCAGATAGGGTGGATGATTACTTATCATTACTGTTAGAGTATATAGTACTTTCTAGAATCAAGAAGAATCATCAGTAGCAGTGAATCTTCTACTCAGGTACCACCTTGAATACTCTATGTTTGATGACATAAGTAAATAGTGTCTTCTCCATGGGTCGTTACCACCAGGTTGTAGAAGGTAACCAAGAGCAATATCAATCATATGTGCATTTGAGGAGACAAGCTTCATAGGTCACTATACTCAATGGCTTAAAATATATTATCCATTACTGGTACTGTGGCTTGTTTCTTGGTAGTACATGATATATAACTGTGATATTGTCTCCCCCATTAAATGATAATTCTACTTTATTTGTATGTATATATTTAGGAAGTTTTGTTTTATAGTAGGTAGCTTCTATATAGATCTTTAGTTTTATTTATCCCTCACTTATTCTCACATTGATCCTGGTTACGCATCTTTATCCCTATTTAATTTTTCTATTCAAGCTTCCATTTATCCTTTTATAACACTAAATTCTATCCCCACTGTATGTTAAATTCACTCCTTTCCTCTTGTGCATACTATCTACATAACCTCTGTGGATATTCTAAATGAAACACGGTCCAATGATTAAAATCAAACAGCCATTGAGATATCCTGATCAAGAAATATAAATTCAAGAAAGACAAAAATCCCAGTATGGAGAAGGAGAGGCAGACTCAGAGCTCCAGTCTTAAGCATGAATTTGTTTGTAATTTGTACAGTTTTCTCCAATGGAGTGATATTGATGTATCAACTCTATTGATTACAGTCCCCATGCTTTGGATTACTTAATCAGCACAAAAAGAACAACATCTAATTTGTGTGCTTTTGTTATGCTTGGTGTGATTGTTGTCTTTTTATTGGTTTACTTTTTGTTTACTCTTTGTCTATTTGAAAGTATATAGTAAGGACAGTAGATACGTGGGCAGGATATATAAAGACTTGGCAGAAGGCAAAACAATTATAAGCATACATTCCATAAATGTTTTAAAATATTTACAGTATAATAAATTATGTTATATATTTAAAAAAATTACTTCTAAAAAGTCACTTTGTGATTGATATTAACTATAAAGGATAACCATGCCACAATCCAAAGACATAGAGAGCCTAGGTAAAAAGGTGAAAACACAGATCTCCCTAGGAAGAGGAAATAGAAGAGATGTCCTTTGTGGACTATGAGTGGATGGTGATGGGAATATATTGGATTTAGTTTAGAGATGTATAGACAGGGAAAATGTCATTGGAAGTGGGGGTATTTCAGGAATAGGTAAAATCCTGGTGGAAGGGAAAAGCCCAGGAATCTATGGGGTACTCTCAGCTAACATTCCTAGCAATGGTGTTTGTTTAGTAGCCTGAACTAGCCATCTTCTGTGATCAGACTGGTGACTACTCTAATTTTTATTAAAGTGATTTAATCCAGTAACCGATGGAAACCCACACATGAGACCAAGCTCTGGGAATTCTGTTGAAGAGAGGTGGGAAAGATTATATAAGCCAATGAGGTCAAGAAAATCACAAAAATACCCACAGAAAATAACTAACCTAGCTCATGGGAGCTCACAGAGTCTGAGCCAACAACTAGGGATCCTGCCTGGAACTGGTCTATGTCCTTATATATATATGATAGATGGTTAGCTTTCTCTACTTGTGAGACTCTTAGCTATGGGAGTAGGGCTGTCCCTAAAGTTTTGGCTGAGACTTTGGAACCTATTTTTCATGTTGAATGCCTTAGCCAGCATTAAAATGAGGGGAGATGCTTAGTCTTACCAAAGCTTGATATGCCATGCTTTGTTTATAGCCTTGGGAAACCTGCTGCATTTAGAACAGAAACACAAGGGTGGATTTACTGGGAGGTGGTGGGTGGCAGAAGAAACTGTGGTTGGGATATAAAATACCCTTTGTGTAGCATGACTATTCTTAGATTTTAAAGTAGAAACCACCATATTCAAGTGATTTCAACAAACAACAAGACTATATATATATATATATATATATATATATATATATTTTTTTTTTTCTCTAGAGACAACATCACTCATGAATGTCTAGGATAGTGGTTTTGAGCAAGAGGTGGCTGTAACCAAAGACTAAGCCAAAGAATTGTACAGTAAGAATCCAGCCACTAATCCTGTTGTGTGACAACAGCAGCTAGGCAGTAGCAGGTCAACAAGGTTTAGAATTTTGCAGGTAGGATACCATCTCAACACATATAAATAACCCATGACAGGAAGGAGTTGTCAGTTCTAGATGATGGTCATAGGACAACATTCCCTTTCTGAGGTTGCTCAAATGAAGTTTTACATGGTCTGCTTAGTAGCCTTTGGAAATTGGGAACTGGCAAAGAACCTGAAGGAGAAGCAGGAAGCTAAACTGCTGTGCCAATTCAGGTTGAGAATGATACTGAATTATAAAGACCATGCACAGCTGGTTCATGTAGCATGGCTTTAGTCATCCAAGGCAGGGTTATAATTGTGTTGCAGAGATCTTATAACTCAGCATCATGTGGAACCTCTTTGCATAACATATTTATTTTGTTATTTTAAATTATTATTAGCCATAGTAAAGAAAGTTAAGTTCCTATATCTTCTATATCACAAAACTCACAGTAATATAAAATCACTAATCTCAAATTCAATTTTTTTTCTATATGCAACATATCCAGTCAGCAAATTATTGTAAGGAAAAAGTTCATTGGTTTAATATTATCCAGAAAATGTTAACACTTGGTTTAAATTTCTAATTGGTAGGATCTCTATTCTTCTACATAAAAGAATAGAAATAAAATATTGATGGCTTATACAGCAAATCTTTTGTACCCTTCTAAATGTCTATTTCATATTTTTTTAAATTACAGGTAAATATTTCTGTAAGTTTTAGACAAAGTTGTATTGTAAGATAAACCAGGACACAAAGTATTAATTTCAATTTCATCCAATAAGTTTTAGTAATAGAAAATTTAAAATGTTTACTATTAATAGAAGAATATTAAATGGAGTCTGCTTTAGATCTTCCTGAGTGTCTGCATTCTGATAAATTGCACAGTTCTTAGTTAGGATGATTGTCAGGACACCATTTCAATGCAATGAATCTTAATGACTCCACCATTGATTAATTGCTTGCCTAATTGTGAAAACTGAATTAAATAAATTAGAAGCAAGAAAAATCAATTTGTCAACATCAAAGCCCAATTAAGTTATAAAGTTGACAAATACAGCTTCCAAGTTTAGAATAAAAATCTCTGAATGTCTCTTGGTAAGCTCCAAATCTATTTAATTAGGAGGAAAGTTAAATTTTCTTCAGAAAGTAGCAGTTACTATAAAAATATTCTGCTTGATACTTTCCTCTTTAGCATCAAAATCAATCTCTCAAGCAGTTTCTCAGGTTTTATCTTTTTAAGGGCCCTTCTCTTCCTATTCAATTATACTGTTCTTTTCCATCTCCTTATTCTAGGTTTTAACATTTCAACTAATCATGCACACTAAGACTAATTAGTCTTTTACATGTTACAGGAGATCTCCCTTGCCTTTCTCATGTCTCCAGCCCAGTGCTAAAGCTATTCTGTTCTCAAATACTACATTGTATTGTTGATGATTTGTAAACAGCCAGTGACATTACTCAATTTCCATAATTAACATATTTAAGTATATCTTATCTTCCTTACTCATCCCATTCAATCTGCCTGGCTGTTTAAACTGAATTTATAGCAGCTATTGTGTGTGTGTGGTGTGTGTGTGTGTGTGTGTGTGTGTGTGTGTGTGTGTGTGTGTGTGTGTGTGTGTGTGTGTGTGTGTGTGTGTGCACCAGCACATGTGCTTGTTATTGAGAATTAAATTCAAGTCCATGATAGCTACGTAAATGCTCTATCTCAAGCTATAAGCCCCAACCTTAATCAAGCTAAGTTTTCATTGTATTTGCTATATTATAAATATGTTATAGGAAATTTAAATGTAAGAATTCACATGTTCCTCATGGGAAAATTATGAATGAATACACTTATTAAATAATTACATTGTCAGAAAATTAAAATTGGAGGAGTCTGAATCCTGTATCTATACAACAGAGGTGTCAGAATTAGAAATCTACCAGAAGAATGCAAATAACTTTGGTAGATCTTTTGACATTTCTTTTCAAAGAAATTCTAAAATTTTCTGACTGCTACTAGATAAATACATTGATCCTGAATTTATAAACATTTTCTTTTCTCAAAAAGTTTTTCTTCAAATGTTCTAAGAAATAAAAATATGTTTAGACACTCATGAACATTTAAAGACATTGCATGTCTTTCTGCAGTATAAGCCAGCTATGCTCATATAGATGGTGTCTGTGTGTACCTCACATTATGTATAATGCAAATCCTGACTTCTCTAGGTCAACAACTGGGATTCCATCATAAAACAATCACACATTTGAATTTGTTTCTTTTGATGACATTAGATGTTATCATAATATGAAAGCCTGTGTATATCTTCTTAATACTTTACTAAATATTTAAAGGTAAATTTTTTCAGTTGTATTTATTGATGATATTAAGGTGCCAATTATGTTCATTTTTAATAAATGTATACTATCCAATGTTAATAATACAAGAAATACCAAATTTATAGGTTGCCTTTGGAAAATTTATTTATTTTTGCCAATATAAATCAAAGGTTTTGTGTCCATTCAGGAAATGGTCACTGAGATAAAATATCCTGGAATACTCTGTTATTATTTATTTGGATTATACCCTTTTCTTGCTGTAATTTACAAGTTTATAAATTACATAAAATTTTATGTGTGTGTCTAATAATTTACATGGATTTATAGAAAATAATTTTGCATCGATTTTTAAATTGTTCTTCTAATGTGTTATATGGAATTCATAGAATTCAGGAAAACAGCAGTAACTTTCCTTGAAATGTCCTATTTTCATATGAGTAAAATAAAGTTTGTCTTGAATACCTTTAAATTATATATACTTCTTTTTAATATCAAATATAATTGAATCTTTGAAGAAGTTTGCTAATTATCAATTCTATCCCGTCTTTACTTAAGGTCATTTTCATTTTCTGCTCAAAGTTACATGTATCTAAAATCTATATGTGTTTGTATACATGTGCATGAGTTCTGCCAGGGAGGACGTATTTGAAGATTACAAGTGAGAACAGTGGGTACTTCTTTTATCTTTCTGTTACATTTTTTTTTGAGATATGACTCTTATTGATCCATAGATCACTGTCTTGGCAAAGCTGGCTGGTTAGAGAGTCTACAGGATTCTCTGTTATCTGAACATCTAGTGCTACAGTTATAAATTGCTATTACCATGCTCCTGAGTCTTTGTATACAGATGTTTGTATAACAAGCAGTTACAACACTGAGCTGTCTTCCCAGAACAAAATAGATACGGCAATAATAAGGGTTCTCTGGGGGGAAAGAAGTAATAAAATAAATACATATTAAAAGATGATTTATTAAATCAACATTCGTCATATTTTCTGGGTAGTCCAAAATGGCTGTCACACTGAAAGGGACAAGAATTGGGAATTATCCAGTTCACTGGGCTGGATACCTCAGCAGTAGCAACCTGGAGATGAATATCTGGAGAATCATTAAAGAATTGTGTTCTGTGCACATTAGCAGCCAGTAGAAGGTGGGTAGCAACATCACTTAAATAATAAATGTAGCAGAAACAAGAAAAGCAGCAGAGTTGATGAAGTTTTCTCTGTGAGACTGAAGGCAAGCAAGTATAGGAAAGGCTTTATTTTCTCTTAATTGTTTTAAAACATGGGCTACCCATGGAAAGTGCCATTCACATTTCAGGTGAATATTCTAGCTCTGAATAACATGTTCATGGTCTCCCATAGGAATGCCTAGTGGCTTGCTTCCAGTGGATTACAAGTCTAGTCAAGGTCAACAACCAAGATGACACATTTCACTTTTTTTATACTCAGCTTCCATTCTGAATACCCCTTTCAATTACTAGTCTTTATCTCAACCCTGCAAAATAATAACTGAGACAATGTTGAAGGTATTTCCTTTTACATATTTACATACATATTAATAGAAGTTAGTTTTAATAACTTCATAACACCAAATTTCTCAAACTCTAAGGTCGTCTTGAAGAGCATTTGAAAGAATATTATACTTAAAGAAATAGGTACTTCCTGTATTATGTAATATTTTTGCATTTGGCAACTTAATATTTTTGTTTATAATAGTCCAAGAAACTACTGTTGCAAGTATTAGAAAGAATATAGTTTGAAATCAACTTCCTAGCATTACAATAAGTCTATCACTTAATGGGCAAATTTTTGCTTCAGTGAAGATGTGCCAATTAACATTTTACTGTACTTCTTTTAACAAGCACACTCAGCTCATATCTCAACTTCCATAAACCACTCATGAAATACAAGAATTTTCAGACTCAATTAAGTCTTTTTTTTTTGCTTCATTAAGTATAAATACATTATCCAATTCCTGTTAAATTTTATGGATCTTTTTAACTGGCTAATGCTTTGTTAGTTGGGTACAGAATTGTCTCATTGTCAGAATTGTGAAATATGGGGTAAAGATGATTCTAGTAATGGTGAGTCTTTATTTTCATCTTAATATGCAAATTAAAAAGGACATCTCTTAGTGGATGTTGATTTTAAGATTTATGCCATATTATCCTCCCTAGAGCACTGTAGGGACTGCATGGTCCATGAAGTGCTCACTTTTATTTTTTGACATTGATTTGCCCTATCACAATGTTTAATCTTCAGAAGAATCTATTTCTCTAACAGGATGAGCACGCATACCAAGAAATAAATGAAGAACTCCACGATTATGATGTTTAGTTACCATTAAATGTGATAGTGAAACATTAGAACACATGCTAATTTCAGTGTGTTCTAATGAAATGTTTTTAACCTTGACAAATCAAGATAATCATGCATGAAACTGTTGGAAGTACCAAATTATTTTAAATAAGTTGATCTATAAGCATGAAATAATAGACAGTCTTTCTTAAACCCTTTAGAACAATTTTATTAAGATTAGCTCAAAAGAATATATATTGAGGCTGCAAAGTGGGGAGATGGCTCATTGTAAGTAAAGTATTAATCATGCAGGCATAAACACCTGAGTTCTGGTCATGAGCACTCGCTTAAGAGGTCTTGCCCATTGGCACATTATTATGATTCTAGCTGTAGATAGAGGCAAATGAATCTGTAGAGCTTTCCATTGCACCAGCCTCACTGAAATGTTGAGTTTCATGATCAATGGAAAACTGCTTAAAAATAGCACGC
Source organism: Cricetiscus sungorus (assembly GCA_030556225.1). NCBI lineage: Eukaryota > Metazoa > Chordata > Mammalia > Rodentia > Cricetidae > Cricetiscus > Cricetiscus sungorus. The sequence goes on along the minus strand of JANBXA010000741.1, from coordinate 34,470,610 downwards.
ATAGAAATGAAAGAAGACATCTGACATTCTCATTTGGTATCATCACATACACATCTACACACATACAAAATTAAATAAACATACATCACACTCATATACAAACCACATACATATCCATATACAATTTATAGCACCATTTACATTGTAAAACTTGAAAGTCCTTAATGTAAAGACATTTTGAGAACACTTGATTTGAAAATGCTGTGACCAGAATTGTTCTTTCTTTTAAATTGTTTTTCCCATTACACTGTATATTGCACAGTAGGATATGTTATGTATGGGATAGAAAAATTTTCTCAACATTAATAAATGCTTATGCTCATTATTTCTCATGACAGTAAAGTACTTTTTGTACCTGTAGTTTGATTTCAGCTATCCACATTTGTTTCATAGCAAACATTTTCAATTGTAGTTCATGTTTTCCCTCAAAAATTTCCTGATCTTAAGATTTTAAAAATTATAGAAATTCCATAACATCATTATACTGTTGAACAGAATTACATAGCATGATTATAACAATTAACTATTGAAAATTGTATTTAGATATGAGGTGATTATTTTCAAAATATCATAAATAAGTAAATAAGATACTACTGATTAACTAAAGGTAAAAGTAATGATTAACAAAGGATATACTTCATGTAAATCAATGGATTTTGCCTCAACAATGCTCAGTGGAAGCCTAAACTCTACAGTAAGTTCAATCACAATTGAAGCAGTAGTAGAATGTTGAAATATTGTAGCTGTAAAATTCTTCATAAATCACCACAGTTGAAGAACATTTCACCAAAGGTAGCTGTCCATCACTTCAAAACATTAAAGAAGATAAGATCAAATCATCTTCAAATATATCATAGCCTCATTTTCTAAAGGTAATTCAGAATTGCAAATGATTTTAGATTAACTGGCACATATTTTACTACTGACATAAATGGTGGATAAGCCAAAATAGGCATATACATATTTTATATAGAATTACTCTTTGAAAAATAAGTGTAACCAAACACACATAACTGTGGTACTCTATGAAAATAAGAATTCATTACTAGTGTAATAAAGTTGAATACATAAAGTAATATAAAATTTATTTAATTTCAACAAAACTCCTTAGATTATGTTATATCTATACTTTACACATACTAAATGCACAGTTTTAAAATATGCTTCAGTAAGTTATACAATAGCAAAATAAACAGAACCATGCCAGCAACACAAAATAAATTCATATTGGAAACATTCTATGCCACAAGGTACTATATAATGGTAGCATTTATTTTTTTCAAGACAAATGTAGTTAATGAGCTAATTCAGCTATAGGTTAAGCACAAAATATGGAAAGAGGGAAGTAGGGGCTTTGGTGAGAGGTATGATAGAACAGCTGGGGGAAGGAACTAGGATTGGTATATAAAATGAGATTATTTTTATTTCAAATAAAAATAAAATAAAAAGGGTTTCTTTCATGTTATTTGTGTGTCTGCAACATGCAATAAACATAATTTACAGTGATAATGTGAGAATAGGATTTAGCACTAGCTTCCTTCAATTTTCTCACGACCCTGCAGAACATAGATGTTGGCAGAAGAGTTCATGTTTGACCTGTGCTTATGTGATTTGTAAAATGGAAAAGCTATTTTGAAAATATAAACATAATGATTAATAATGATAAATAAAATAAGAGCAATACATTGTATAATGTTGTTATTTACATTTTTGATCCATTCTTAGAACAGACTTAAGTTTTCTCCACGTAACATCTGCTTACATCACCTAGTTCTGGATGGAATGTAAGGTATGGTACACAAATGCCTATTATCGTCACATTTGAATTACATTTCATATGTAGGTTAAGATAGGTAGGTGCAGAGATCCAAAGTGAAACATTATACAGAGAGAGTTTAATTTGGATGTTCCCTAATTCAGAGATCAGGTAACAAAAATCTATAGCGAATAACCACCCACACAATCTACTGAGAATGTGGGCATTCTCTTCTCTAGACTGCTTCCTATTGTCTGTGTGTGAAGGCAAATTTAGAGGACCCTGAGAAAAATCGAGATATTGGCCAAGTCCTGGGAAGACCACTTGTAACATTTGTTGATGAAGATTGCCTGACAAGATTCAGCAGGTCTTTCCTGATCAAACCTCATCCATATTAACCTAGAAGGAATCCACAACATCCACAACCTTGTTTTTTTGTGGAAACACAAAAGAAACTACTTCCCTAGAATATCATTTTTGTCTTCTGTTTGACAAGCATACATACATACATACATACATACATACATACATACATACATACATACATATCACTTTAAAGTGAAGCCATTCCTAAGGTTTATAGACTGGTTTAATTCACAGTCCACCTTTCAACCACATGTCTTGCTGCAAATGTCTTTTGTTCATCAGCAATCAAAAAATTCAAGATCAAAATAGTAACATAGAGGACCCTTTATGTTCACCATCTCTGCATGACTTATACACACACACACACATATACATATATACATATTTATATTAATATCCAATTTAAAATCTTTATTATTTTTAAACTACCTTTGTTTTTTCTATGCCTTTTCTTTCTTATACACTGTAACCTGTATAGCTTTTTTTTCTGGCTCTCTTTTACTGTACATCTCTAGTCTTTTTAACTGCATGATCTTTTAAACTACTAAGCCATGCCTCAAATCTCTGCTGCAGTTTTCTCAGGTGGCTCCATCCACTTCTGTGTGCCATGAAAGCTAAACCTAATGATGTGGGATAATATTCATGTTCACTGTAAAGATTTGTCATTCATTTGATTTAATAAAATGCTATTTGGCCAGTAGCCAGACAGGAAGTATAGTTGTTGCTACCAGACTAGGAGAATTCTGGGAAAAAGAAAGGCAGAGGCACAGTTGCTATCCAGACAAAGAAGATGAAAATGCTGTACTGAGAAAAGGTAACAAGCCACATGGATAAATATAATTAAGAATTATTCATTAATAAGCTGTAGGACTTAGTAAGTAATAAGCCTGAGCAATAGTGCAAGCAGGTTAGACTCTATGTGTGTATTTAAGACTGAATATCTTCAGGATGGGGCAGGACAGAAACCTGTCTACAACTTAAAAATTGCATAATGGTCAGAAGCAGGTGAGCAAGAACTGGATTCAAACCCCAGATCTTGAGTGCCTTCATATTTTATTTAGGTTTTGTTTCTACTTAGCATAACAAAGATTGATCATGTCTTTTGGTATATGGCAGAGACGCTTAAGGAAACTGTATACGCGTCAACATTTGCTATGCACTACTTGGCCAACAGAACTCTCCTTTTTATTTCTTCTTTGATTTTATATTGCATACAAAGTTGTCTTACATTTCCCGTCTTTGTACTCCATGTTACTTATTTTTTCAGATGTCACCTATTATACAGTGGACTATAGTCCTAGACTAAGCTCTACTTGCTATGTAGCTGAGGTTGGTCTTGAGCTTCTCATTCATGGGCTCCCGCTTTCCAAGTAAAAACATTCTGATGCTTTATTGCACCTCAATTATTTCAAAATAATACCAGGATACAGGCAAACTTATGTTTCCTAGCTCTGCATTTACTACAGTACTTATTCAAGTATTGAGCAATTCCTAATATTAAATTTACATTCAATAAAGTAAAAATAGAATGAATATATTTTAACAAACTTACACAAATATTTCTCAATTTAATATACTTTAGTTGTAAGTATATTAGTTCCATGTTAAAAAGCATTAATATCATAAACAAAAATAATGTAGACACAAATTTATTGTATGTAATATTTATAATAAGTGTGTGATATATATTTTGTGCTTTCATGTATTTTAAGCCCAATGATAGAAGTTAAGACTGAGGTATGTTTGATGCACAATAAATGCAATTTCTAGTTCAAAAAAATCCTCTCTTAAGTGTCGTAGTTAAATAGGCATACATTTTGGACAAAATTTATTATTTATATTTTATTTTTTCACATATATAAATTTTAGCTATAAAATTTGTACAAAAATCGGTACTTTTTAAAGACAAGAGATCAGAGAGCTATTTGGGTTAAGCAAGAAAAAGATCTAGGAGTCCAAATGTATTTTCTCACTGAAACTCCTGACTCTATTTTGGAAATAGATTAACAGTGGAGTAAATAAAATACCCCATGCTGCTATCCTCATTTCTATTTCTATGCAGTAATTCATGAGAAAATAAGATTTACCATATTTTCCTAGAGGGCAGAAAGAAATGATTCATCACTATCCTCTTTAACACATGGACACACACAAAAAACAACAAAAATAAAAACAAATATAAATTCAACCACAAGCCTAGACAAACAAGTATAAAGAGTCACTTTATGTAAATAATAATATTTTTTATTTTCTCAATGATATTTGCATGTGGAATACTGAATACTGAAATTTCATGTACTGCAGGGAACATGACAAATTATTGTTCAATAAATGACAAAGTTTTGGATATTCTTTCAAAGTCATGTATTAATGGGAATAAAAGACATTTTGTTTAATCCTATACTTTTATCAATAGAAATGTATCAATTTAACACAGTCTTATGTATTGGAGATTTTTAGTATAAAAACATGTTTTGTCTTGAACTTTAGAGAATGTTAAGTTCTAACTGCTAGAGATAGCAAACTTTCAAATAATATTCCTAACCATTTCATTAGTACATTAACCTTCAGTAAAAGAAGGGGAATCTGGATCCTGAAGGGAATGGCAATCCAAATTTTAGTGTAGTAGTAACCACAAGCTGGTTTCTATTTTTTCTCACAGTTTATCCTTTTGCTAAACAAAACAGCACAAGACACTTGCATCCTGAAAAAAAAGGAGTTATTTCTGGTGTGTTTTGCAACTTCAGAACAGGCATAGGTAACTTCTGAACATGTTGGAAGCAAAAATTAGACTACTAAAAGCTGCTACATTATCAATTGAAATCTCCATAATAGCCTTGTAAATGAGAATGCAATCACAGACGATGGGACACCTGTTTCCTTTAGCAGTAAGAAAAGACTAGAAAGTTTCCTTTATGAGAGAATATGCTCAGCGTTAGAGTGATGACTCATTGGGTACAAGTTCTTTTCACTCAGGACTGATGATCTAGCTTTCTCCTTTGAACCTATGGTGGTAGGAGAGAATAACTTGAGAAAACTGACCTCTTACCTCCCCAGACACACTATGGCACTATGGTGTGTGTGTGTGTGTGTGTGTGTGTGTGTGTGTGTGTGTGTGTGTGTGTGTGTGTACCCATGCCTGTGCATGTGAATGTGTATATAAACCAATTAAAGATTTATAAAGAAAATATCCTCAATGTAACATCCATGGCAGACATTCAATGTTTGTCTGATGTCTTCATTTTGAAGATAAACAGATGTATGTCATAGACAAAAATATTTAATGTGAAGCTCTCCATGTATTCAGGATCTATATGCTTCAACAATTTCAACAAATTCTTATCCTTTTTCGGTGTTCTTTTTTTTTTTTTTTTTTTTTTTTTTTTTGATTCTCCTGTAGTGCAGACCATTATACTGGAAAATCTGTGGAAAATCTGCCCTAGTATATAGGTTAGGTTAGGAGCCATTGCTCTGAGAGGATCCATACATTATATTTTCAAATATATTTTGGCTGTTTTTCTCCATGTCATATTTGGCAATCTGCAGACGCAATTGCTCTAGGAAATTATCAGTGTTGACAATGTTGTTTACATGTTTTAAGTAACTATTTGCTACCAAGGAAACTGCTTCACTCACTTTCACATATAAAACTCATAAAAAATTGAAAGGCTTCAATAAGTTTAAATCATTCTGTGTTGCTCATAGAGATTTAAATTTCAGTGCTAATTTTTTATTAGCACTTTAATTTAGAAGGCACCAGGTTTCTACAAGATTTAAAATTATTGGAGCATTTCAAAATTTTATAAGCTTTCCAGTAAGGTTGTGGCTATGATTCTATGCTTGTAAAGTAAAGTGGATTTTAAAATTAATTTAAATAATTTAACTGGTGCAGACATTTTAGGAGAATTGTTGGTCTTTCGACTGGAATTTGGGATAGACAATTAGAATCATGTCACAAATAGGAATTATTTTTCTAATAATAAAGTAGTAACTCTAACTTCTATTAAAATTTAAGTCCCTTTGGGTGCCCATTCCACACAGAGGGATACTCTGTCAGCCTAAACACGTAGAAGAGGGCCTAGTCCTTGCTCCAAATAGTATAACAGACTTTATAGACTCTCCATGGAAGACTTCACTCTCCCTGGGATGTAGAAAGGGTTTGGGATTAGGTTTGGTGGGGGAACAGCAGAGGACAGGAGGGTGCAGGAACTGGGATTGAGAAAACAAACTTGTTTCAAATTTAAACAACAAAAATTATAAAACAATTAAGTCTTTGTTGCTTTCAATGTTTTAAGTTCACTATTGCTTATTTTTTTAATCAATATTTGAATTGATCAAGAACGAAGAACTTCTTTGAGTTAATTCCCTACTTAAACTGAAAAAAATCTTGACACAGTTTTTTTTTTTTTTTTAATCTGTGGAAGAAACAGCTACTTTAAATACTCTGAGATGTAATATTGAATACCATAACTAGCAATATAGAGAAACTAGTGTTGATAGATTGTTGAGTGTATATACATCTAGTCCCATGTTTAATCTATTGCTGCCATCCAGAAGAAAGCACTTTATGCTTTTTATATCCTTGAAAAAGACCAAAATTCAATATTTGAAAAATGATTACATTGATTGCATATTTCATTCACATCCACTTTAAATTCAAAGCCTAAGCCAATCTATGACAATTAATTGCAATGGTTTAGATGATAAACTTAGGAAAAAATGCTGTAAAACATGATACAATGTTATTAATAATATGGGCTGAATAAAAATATCAATTTTCAAGAAGACATCCTGATATTTATGACTAAGAGAATGTGTTCAAATGAGAAGAAAGTGCCGTCTTTTGAAAATTCATCTGTTTTAAATCATATAGTTGCTTGGGTTTTAGTTAATGCCAGAGATGGTCAAGTTGACAACCAAGAATATACATCATACCAAAAATGGAACAGAATTCTATTGAATGTCAGGTACATATTCTTATAGAAAATACAAATCTAGATGAGACTGAATTTTTTGAATGAATTGCCAACACATTTTATGAGGGTTCTAGTGTGGCTTTGGTTATTGTTTTACTTTCTTTCTTTTCCATAGGCAAATTTGTCCCATGCACTCATAAGGCGACTGGTGGCGACAAGCCTGCTACAGTTAAGAAGACATTAGTAGAGTTGTCCGAGTTCAAAAGTTATGAGACATAGAAATGCTTATTTTCTGCCCATATTTATTTTCCAAAGAACATTTTCAATGTTTTCTTTGCAAACCATCTGGTGAATGCACTTTTCTTTCACTCATTTATGAGCATGGTGCACATAATAGTCAACATAGGTTTGCAACATTGAATCAGCCATACAGCCATATGGACATAACTCATAATATATTTTTTTTAACAGGCAGGGGGAACCATGATCCCCCAAAACAGATTACATAATGCTTTATTAACCTGAAACTCTCTTTTTATTATTATTATTATACTAATGGGGTTGTATATAAAGTTTTTTATTTATATTAATTTTTTATTTTTATTTTACATATCGATCCCAGTTCCATCTCCCTCCCTCCCTCATTCTCTTTCTCCCACCCTCTTATAACCCCTATCACCCTCCCCTCCCACCACCACCCCTACTCCACATGCAGGGTGATGTCATCCATGAGAGGTCATCTATATTTGTTATGTCATTTGGAGTAGAGACTAGGACTTCTCTCCTGTCTCTAGGTTAAGGGGGGATGTGCACCCAAAGTCCTTTTGTGCACCAGGAATACATCCTGGTTCCACTGTCTGAGGTCCCTTAGACTGCTCAGGCCTTCTAGATGAGACACATGTTCAAGGGTGTCTGAGTCAGTCCCATGCTGGATTCCCAACTCTCAGTCTGGGGGCCCATTAGCTCCTCCTTGTTCAAGGCAGCTGTCTCTGTGTTTCTGCAGCATGGTCTTGTCCTCCCTCTCTAAATCTGGATTCCAGTTTGGCTCAGTGTTTAGTTGTGAGTGTTTGCTTCTGTTTCCATCAGCTACTAGATGAGTGGTCCATGATGGTGGATAAGGTAGTCATCAATCTCATTATCAGGGAAGGGCATTTATGGTAGCCTATCCACTGTTGCACATATAGTTAGGTGCGGTCAGACTTGTAGGTCTCTGGACATTCCTCTAGGTTCAGTTTTCTCTTCAAACCTATAATGGCTCCCTCTTTTATGGTCTCTTCTTCTTCTTCTTCTTCTTCTTCTTCTTCTTCTTCTTCTTCTTCTTCTTCTTCTTCTTCTTCTCTCCTTCTCCTTCTCCTCCTCCTCCTCCTCCTCCTCCTCCTCCTCCTCCTCCTCCTCCTCCTCCTCCTCCTCCTCCTCCTCCTCCTCCTTCGTCTTCTCTCAACTGTTCCTCCCATGATCCAATCTTCCTAATCCCTGGTGCTTTTCCCTTTTCTCCATCTCTTTCTCCGAGTTCCCTTTCCACTCACTGCCCCCCCCACACACACAACAGCCTATCTGCTCTGGAGATCTTGTCCCTTTCACCTTCTGTGAGGGACCATAAATGAATCTCTTATAATCCTTCTTTATTTATTGACTCAGAATATTCAGGTTCCCAGAATACGCAGTTGTTTTCAGAGCTATGATCTTTTCTGAGAAAACTTCCTGCTTTATTCTTCAGATTTTTCTAGGCACATGTCAATATGGTAGTGTTTCAATGTGTACTGATCAATTTTACCTGTTTAAAATGAGATTTACTGCTGTACTCATATATCAGTGCCTTGCTCAGCCATCATTGTATATGCTTCTCCCTGAAGCAGATAGAAACTAGTACAGAGAGCACAGCAGAGAGTGCTCTCTTGGGGTACTTATCCTCAAATTGGATGTCTCCATCAAATTCCTCCTGTCCAGCCCCAGGGAACCACTCAGAAGGAGAGACAGTAAGAGCATAGGAGCTGGAAGGGACGGAGAACAGCAAGAAAACAAGGCCCACTAATCAACATGATTAATGAACATACGAATTCACAGAGACTGAGGGAGCATGTATGGCCTGAATAGGTCTGCATTAGATGGGGTCCCGGAGCTGTAAGTAGTAGACATCTGCATCTTTCCTAACACTGAAACTATCTCAATTGATAACCACTTGCAAATAAAAATTGAGATTTTTCCAAGGGAGTCTCACTGGGGAAACAAATTACTGTAAATGCAGACTGAATGCTCAGCAACACATTGCCATAAGTTTTTGTTTTTACTTCAATATATGTAATATATAAAAACAAATATATATATATACATATATATATATTTCATATCATATGTATAGATAGATAGAGAGACGGGTGGATGGATGGATGGATGGATGGATAGATAGAAAAATAGGGAGAGAGGAAATTCATAAAGATCTGAGATATTTTTGCACTGTCATATATCTTGGTAATTATAAATTTATGTTGCTTTAATTTTGATACTTGTACAAAAACAATCGTGCAAAAAGTCACATTCTCTTTGTAAATGTGAAGCAGGAAGTATTCATCCTCTATCATTCAAAATGGTGAAGCTTATTGCCACTATGTAAGAAATATCTTGTTTAATTATTCTTTACCCTGCTAAATTATGTACCCTTTAATTGATAAAAAGGAATAGATTCATTAATTAACTATGTGCCTCTTAATAGCTTTTAATTTAGCTGCTCAAAGACCTGCTGAGTTTTAATATTATCAGTTAAATGGTGTTTGCTGAGCTTTAGTAAAAAAAGTTGCTTGTCTCTCATTCGGTAGGATAGGGATATTCCTTGTACTTTAATGTTGAGAAAGTTTAGGAATGCAAACTTTGATGTGTTAGTTTGGAGGACTTTTATAAGCTATTTATTTACTTAACTCTTAAAAGAACAATTAAGAAGCAAATTTTCATTGTTGCTTTTTGTTTCTACTGGGCATCTTGGAAGACCTGAATTCTAAAGAGAATCCATAGCTAATCTATATATGAACAGTAGATTTAAGTTATAAAACCATGACTTTTGGTAAATTGCAAAGAAGAAACTCTTTGAAACCCTCTGAATTAATATGAAGTAAATGTGTGGAATTAAAAGTCTGAAATTTTATTTATTTTCCATTCATTAACAAATAACATTCTGATTGATTTAATGATATGTCATTCAAGTTGTGCTACTATAAATTCTAAATTATAATCATAAAGTGAAAACTCAAATATGTCTTCAAACATATGAATCAATATAAGAATTGGAACCTCTACATTTTATAACTTATTTTGTTATCTTTAACATTGTTCTCTGGTCATATACATATTTAAGAAATATTGAAGAGGTGAATCTAGAGAAATATTAAATTACATTCAATTAATATTTTATAATATGAGCTAGAGTTATTCAAAAGTTTTAATAAAATGTAATGTTTTATATTTACGACAATTTTGTGTGGATTTAAAATTAACTACTCAAAGTCAGGTACATACTAGAAACAAATATGCCATTCTTTGAAGATAATCAACTAAGCATGTGAATAGAATAATTTCTGACA